>KQ994557.1:0-20019 GCA_001598015.1 Dorcoceras hygrometricum
GTAAAATTGTTCTTCTTATTGATCGCCTCCCGGTTCTCTAATTTTTGTTCTTCCGCTGCCTGACCGGGGGGGCGGATCCGGATCCCCAACAACACACACATAAATTTCATATCTTTGGTGTCACTAACTCTTCTTCACACACTCTGTAGACTTGTGTTTGAATTGAAAAACTATAGACAGAGAGTGTCTGAGTGCTAGGATAGCACAACCAGCTGAGTGCTGGAATCTTTGTAATACGAACCAGGCTGCGGGTCTGTGTGTCGTTGGTTTCTAGGAGTTCTCTTGGCTGCGGGTCAAGGGAGTGGGTTTGTACAAGAGTTGTATAAATCAAAGCCTTCTAGTGAAATCCTTCCCATTGTGGAAGAAGGGGAGACATAGGAGAAATTGCTCCGAACTTCAAGATATAAATCTCTTGTCCCTACTACTTTTACTTTTACGCATTTGATTAAATTGTTCAGCTGCTTGAATCGTGTTTATTCCGCATGAAACTATTTTATTACACGAGACAACAGCATTACTGAGAAAGCTTCCCATCTGGTAACTCGACTGGAAGTTGGCTTTGAGTTGCAAAAGTTTCGAAATAAATTTTCGAATAAAATCTGTAAAGAGAGTTCATTCACCCCCCCCCCCCCGTCCTTTGAACTCCCAAGTTCTCTTTTTGATCCTAACAGCTGCTCAACATTCTCATCAATCCCCGGGGCTCTAGACTCCCGACTACCAGCATAACAGTTCTATTTCTACCTCTCCTCGGTGGCATCTACCAAAACTCAAAGGTAAGAACCAAAAGCAGATAATTTACAGAGGCAATAACACAATCACAGAGTCAATCACAAACAAAAACTCAAACTCTGTGCCTAGACTCAAGTGTGATGGAAAAGAATCGAGCTTATCCCAATTTAAGCTCTGATATCAAAAATGTCAGGCCCGATGCGCTAAATCATAGATTAATTACTCAATTAATACAATTACACGGAAGCGCAAAATATGGGTTAAATTTTTTCGTTTTAGGCCTGAAATGAAATCATCTCTTAAAATACGATCATAATCAAAATACGAATTTTAACTCAAAATCCAGACAATACCAGCAGCAATGCTGAAACATCCACATATCACAACAAATACGGATCCCCCAAATACAATATTCACGCAGGGCATCCCCTGGTTCAATAATACAATACATAATGTATATAACTGGGACTCAAAAAGGGGATCTATCAGCTGATGCTCCACTCAATCCAACTGGATTTCCTGAAGACTCTGCAAAGGCCAATCACAGACCAAATAAACCTAAAGAGGGAAAATAAAACGAGGTCAAACCTCAGTACGAAGAGCATCTATAGAGCAATAATCATATCAGACATGGAATATTTCAAACGTGCAATGCATGAGGGATACCAAGAATCATCGGTAAGCAAGGCACAACGACTCAGCTGTGCAATGAAATCTCAATCATCAATCAGAATCCAAATCACAGCAACTCAGCTGGCAATCACGACTCAGAGACGACATTGGATTCTCAGCACGACGACTCAGCCGGAAAATCGCGACTCAGCGATATCAGGTCTCAAAGAATACAGCCTCAATATGCTATGCGTGAATGCCAAGCAAACTCATGCTCACCACAATTAAGTATAATTCACACACATAGACAATTAAGCACACGAATCATCTAACACATAAATCATAGCATCTCACACAAGCTAGAAATATTTTCAAGCTGATATTGAAACTGCTAGTATGAGCTCACTCGTACCTTCCTCACATGGATACTACCTCAACAGATCACACGAGAACACAGCTCGCGCATGTCTACTGCCCTACCAGCTCACGACGAACTCAACAGAATGCTTCGAACCATTCAGTAGCTACAACATGCTAAGCCATACTTAAATAGCTCAGGGATAATACAAGAGAACAGAGCTAGGAGCTACCAACTCACCCAATTCAAACCAACTCCTCAAATACGATAACCAGCTCTAAAAGAAACGTAAAACACTAACCAATGCTTATCCAAAAGCTCAAGCGACACAGAAGAACTATCGGGCGGAAATCACGAAAATGTTCAAACGCTTCAACCACATCGCTTCCACTCGAAAAGTCGACCCAAGGCTCCAAAGTAGTATCAAACGAAAGGTCTTGGAGAAAGGAACCCAGCGCCACCATCCTTGCTCCAAACGGCGGCATAAATCGACGACAATCGAAATAAATAGGGTACGATGAACAGTAAGGGTTTGGAATCAGTTCGTATCTAAGGCTCTCTAGAAGAAGATAAGAAATATCGAATCTGAATTGGCTAAGTGTTGATCGACACTTATATTTATCTCCCAGTCAACGCTACAGTGAAGTCAAATCAGCTCAGATCTTAACACTACCCCAGATCTGACTCCTCTACACTATACCAGCTCGCGACCACCAAACGACGTCGCACAAGAGTCCAGCTCAGAACAAAAAAATCACGCGTACCCAGCGTACAGCTCATTAAAAACGCACAGATCAGCTCTTGGATCCAACAGATCATGCCACATCGACAAATCACATTTGCGTATCAGTTATCGTGCACCTATCATCTCGTGCAACTAACAAGATCATGCTAGTCAACTCTAGTAACCAGCGTCTAAGCTGATATCGCCAAACGACGTCGCGTCGTCTCCAGCTTGGGGCAAAATAGATTACGCATATGTAGACCAGCTCTTGCCTAATCTTGAAATCTTAAACCGTACCGGTCTACTCCAAAATCACGAATCGGGCCGGTCCACACAGTACCATTCGCTCGCGCACTTGTAAGAGGTTATCCATCCCGTAGCTAAGCCAACAGCTCAGAGATGTTTCGTCCCACAATAGCTCGCTCTAGGGAAAATAGAACAGATCACGCACTGGACAGCTTACACGTATTGGACATTTCTCTCCCAAATCTGAAATCTTCACAGCTCTTGTCCAATATAATAACTCACCCCTGATTCGTTCTATAACAAATTCGGAGATTATCAACAGCTTAGACCAATACTCCTAAGCTGATACTCGACAATTCATGTCTCCCTTACTTAATCCTCACCCCAAAAGCTTAAAAAATTAAGCCTTGCTGTTTCCTCTAATCTACTCATAATATGCCACTAATTTAATCGATTAATTACAGTCCTCACATCTGTTAGGTGTGTTCAGCAATTGAGGCAAGTAAACTCTATTTTTTGCTGCACTTTTGGAAACATATATTGATTTCCTTGTTGCATGTTTGTATGAGTTTCAAAGGTTTGAGAAATGTTTTTGATGTTTTTCAAACACAGAGTTGAGATCATGATGATTTCTTCAGAAAGTATTGGTTTTATGGAGTTTTGATTTAGAAATTTGTTTGAAAATATTTTATGATGTTTGAGGTAGTTTCTTCTTTCTTCTTGAAGATTTTGAGATGTTCTGAAAATAGCTTATAAGAAGCTTACGTGTTTATATTTCTGGATGTTTTCTTAGATATTTTCATTTGCTTCAGACTAGGGAAATCTTCTAAGATGTTAAATCATTATTCAGCTAATTTCGCGATCTGTTTATTTTCCCAAGCTGATTTTAAGTTGCGATCTGTTTCTTTTCCCGAGCTGATTTTAAGTCACGATCTGACTATTGTTACGAGCTGATCAAAGTCGTGATCTGATTTCATTATCTGATCTGAGTTGACTTTGTTTGATCATTGTAATCCAGTCTGCTTGTTTAAGTCATGTTGCCTTTTCATAATCTGAGTTGACCAAATAGCCCAAGTCTGATTTTCTATTCTGAACTGGTTTACGCTCGCGTTCTGTTCATACTCTATGCCAGACTGATTCAGCTTAGGTCCGCTCTGATCGATATTGTAATTTTATGTTTAATTATTTTTTTTAGCTTTAATTTGAAGGTGTAACTCTAATCTGTTCGAAGTTATACCCAATTTCAATAGATAGTTCTTCAGCTTAGAGCTCTGATGCTCGTTATTCATTTTTATAGCCTGAGCTGATTCAAGTTTTCTTCTTCGATTGAATTCCGATGTACTCCCAGTTACTTTCAAAAATCAAAAGAGTTTTAAAACAGCAAACCGTCTATGTTTAAGCGATATTATTTAGATCAAAGAAAAGCAATTTTTACGGAAAAGCAGTTTAAAGAAAGTTTCAGCATAGAAAATATTTTAATGATATATGGCAAGACGACGAAGGAGGAAGGACATAAGTTTCCCTATCATATCTTAAATTTTTAAAGGAAATATATTTCAAGTTTAAAGTGATTTATGACAAAGACAACAGACAGTCAGTTGAGTGAGGGTGAGGACGCTGGCTGACGAACCATTGTGCCCCTTCATAGGAAGGATAAGGATTATGGTTGACGAACACATAGTTTGGGATTTATTCCCCAGAGCTTGTATACAGATGATAGATTGTTCAAGCGACTGACTTAAGGAGAGCTTCTGCACAATAACTCAACAAAAAATAAGAACAGAGAACATGGTTGTTTACAACCATAGTATTTGAGAAAAGTTTATATTAAAGCTTACTTCCTTTAATATCAGTACATTTAAATGTTTTAAGTATGTTCAAGCATGTTCACTTTATGCTTTCTCAGTTTAACAGTTTAAGTTTTTCAGTTTTCGAGTTATATCAGCTACGAGCTTTAAGTTTATAGTAAAAGCTATTTTGATGTCTGTACTACCTGCCTCGTTATTTCTAAATTTTCTTCCTGAGCCTCTAGGCTCAATAGTTTTCCTAAGTGCAGGTGATCAGATTTAGAGGTTGCTGGTTGGCACGAGCTGGGTAAGATCTGGGGTGTTTATTGTGGAACCTGCGTTTTCGCTTTATCCAGAATTCATAGCTTTTGTTCAGTACTATTTTGAGTTAATTCAGTTTGTACCGAATTTTTATCAGTTATTTCATATACAGTTCCCTATAAACTGAAAGAATTATTTTGCAATGTTTTATCCAGTTTCCTCATATTCTATAAGTCTTGAGCTGTTTTTCCTTCCAGTCTTGGTTTTTAAATATTTATATAAGTTTGCAATTTATCCCAAATTATTTGTTTTTTTCGTCTTTCGACTAGATAAATTTTGAGTATCATTCAATTTGAATCTTCAATGCATTATAAGTACAACCCGAAAAAATGTGGTCATTACAATATCATCTCAGCACCAAAGACCCGATCAGCTCGCGCCTAAGCTGATCCACACAAAATATGATCTTTCCAACAGATAAACCTCGGTTAATCACAGTCCTCACATAAATTATGTTATAACTGGTTTTGATCCTCATAAATGTTCTTTCAAGTTGTCTCTTGGCTCTTCTGATAAGTTATGGACTGTAGTTTTTAGATGACTTTTCAATCTGAAAATTGTGAAAGCTGAGAGCTGAAAGCTGTATGCGAGATCTGAACTGTTTTAAGAGCTGACTTTGCTCTACTCAGTTTGCTCTATTTCGAAGCTCCATTCTGATCTCTTACGCTCTGATCTGATCTATGACACTCTAATCTGATCGACTTGTTATAAGCTGATAGCCGATGCGGCTAAGATGTTCTACGCTTCTGTACTGAAAGTGCTCTGATCTGATCCACTATGCCCTGAGCTGAATTATGCATCAGATATGATATAAACTTCTAAACTGATCTACGATGCGCTTGATCTGTAATATTCTCTAAACTGATTACTGTGCTCTGATCTGAATTAATTCTTCCAAAGTGATATCTGATACTAAGTTGAATGCCCGTGATTTGATCTTATTCAAAGACTTGATCTGATCTGTTCTGTATTCAGGTTCTTGTATTTGTTATCACAAAAAATTAGTAAACTTTGATCTCAACAGATCTGAACAAAACACGATGTTAGCTCTGGCGTGATTTGTTCTCTTAGTATCCCATATGATTAGTCTTATGTACAGTTTATTTTTGTCTTCAATGTATTTATGCATCTTAAACATATTTAAAAGACAATAACATAATGTTCGGATGTCTTTGGGGTACTGCTTTGACCTCAAAACTTTTAACGCTACGTGCTACCTTCTATTGACTTCAAGTGTATCCCTTTCTTCCCTTTCCTATTAACCATCATACAATAGACCCTAACCTCATATCCTGACCTTCCTAACATGCCTTAGGGACTCTACAACACCTCCATAACCTACTGGACCAGACCACTAGAGGCCAAACAACTCAAACCCACCAACCATCACTCACCTCCCACGGTCCTCCTCATGTGTGTACCAGCTTTGACATAATGACTCATCACGCTTCCTAGCTTCAACCTAGACCAGATACAACACCTCTAGAACTCCCCTAACATCCATTCAGAGTCAACAACCATCCTTTTTTGTGCCATGGTCGCACAACATGAAGGCAGGAGACTCCACACCGTACAACCATTGTCCTCCTCTCCTCACAGCACTCACAAGTCATGTTTCCTATTGTCCTGCACGTCCAGCAATGCTAACCTGCTATGATACCTCTCTAAACTCACCAATACAGCCCCCTTATAATCTATAATCTGCCACAATAGTCCCTGGAATTCTGGACATCAGCACTTCATGACAGGATGCAGAACCTGAAGGAATGCCATCAACTTCTAGCAGAGTGTAACTTGCTTTCTAGCCTCCTATCCTAGCCATGCAGACCTCAACCTTCACTTGTAGGCCTTCAAAACTCGACATAACACCCACCTAAATGTCCTCTAATGGCAGCAGCAGTACCTGGACACCTTTGGACAGCGATACAACTCAAAACAATTCAACCAACATCCTACGGGACTCTGCACGTGCAGAAAGTGCAGCCCGCTATCCATCTTTCCACGCACGACCAGACCCCTAAAATTGATGCTCTAGACCTTCAAACTCGACCTAAAATACATCTATAGGTTCCGTAATGGTAGCAGCACATCACAAAACAGCAGCAACCTTTGAACATGCAGCAAAACAAGATTGATACAACAACTTCAAAATAAAACTGTAACATGCTGCCTCCAAATGGATTCGAAAAGGATTTTTCATGCATATACTCAGTAATCACACATATATGATCTGTAAGTGGCAGAAAAAATAATATTTAAAACTTATGTTACCGGAAGCGCCGGATTGAATCGAGAGACGAATCCTACGACCTTTGGCTCCTTGTACCCCACGGCTTCTACCTATGGTTTGAGAAGGGGTTGTCGGCTGCTAAAAAGGGATAGGAAAACTAATGGAGGCGTGAGATTGCCCTCTCCAAGGGTATAGGATTGATTAATTAGGCTTTTCTGATAATTAGGCCCGTTAAACCTTGGATTTAATTACTCAACTTCCAAGCCACCAAGATTTGTTTATGTACACTAGCTTTTATTCATATTATATCCGAAAATGAATTATTTAAACTTTAATAAAAAAAATATAATTTTAACGCTTATCCGCTCTTTACTCGAAAACTCGCTTTTGAGGGAAAAGTGCTCAAAAAAATCATTTTTGTCTAATCGCTAATCAAAATTTTTTAAATTCATCATTAAATAAATATATTTTTTGTCTCCTAAACTCAATAAATAAATTTTGGAATATTTTAAAGTCACCTCTATCGCCTTCTGTTGGGATTGAAAAGAAAAAAATATCAACTTGGGAGTTCAGTGGGGGTGAATGAACTCCTCTCGATTTGTGGAAAACTTTTCTTAAAATTATTTTCGGCTTGTCTCTGAGCTGAGTTACCAGGTCGAAAAATCTCAGCGTAATCTGTTGCTTCGGGTAAAAATACGTTTATGCGGAAGAAACCCGATATGATAGTGAACCGATAGAATACATGAAATGCAAAAGATTAGGGACAAGAATTTGTTTCTGGAAGTTCGAGCTGAAACTCCTAGGTTTCTCCTTCTTCGTTTTCAGGAATAATTTCCACTAGAAGACTTTGTTTAGTATACAAGGTATCCTAAACCATTCAGCTGGCCGCACCACACTGAACTCCTAGTCTCACAAATACACCAACATGCAGGCTGTGTTTTACAATTTGTTTCAGGCTTTATCTACATCAAGAATTTATGTACAAAGCCGAATTAAGTTTTAGCAACAAGCTGAACACTTATACAGAATAGCAGATAGCTTTCGAGTTGCTGAAGTTCGTAGAATTTTCTGTTTCGCGCATGTAAAATCGTTGTTCGCATTACATGTATTGTATCTCCGAACTGATTGGCTTCTCCAACTTATACTCTTGGATCAAGGGTAATAAATGTTATCAGTAGACACGTTGTATAGATCCAACGGAGTTGTCTGTGCAGTCTTTAATGCTTGTATTGTTCACGTACGTCTTCATTAAATTCTTTCCTCTTTTAGCATACATTGCGCGGTACTCAATTGAAAACAGATCTCTGATATATCTGGAATTTGCTAAAAGTAGTCTCAATGACTGCAAAGAGATCTTGAGAAGTCAACACATCAAATCAAGTTAATTGATGTATACGATATCTTAAAATAATCTGAAATCCTTTTATCTGAGTTGTATTTACTCAGATTGGCTCCGATTTGATCGCTGTGCTGAACTGCTCTAAGCTGATCTGTTCGTCTCTTTGTTCTGTACTGTTTCCGGATTGTAGTCTTTGTTCATTTTGCTTCTCTGATCAGATCGTGGTATGTAGGACTGTTGTTCTGAACCGATTCTGCTCCGAGTTGGTTTGTCCTAGCTTGTCTCTCAGCTGGTCTGATATCACACTTCTCGATCCGAGCTGGTTTCTCAACTGATCGGATACGAAGTCCGCTCTACCTATTCAGTCCAGATTCTCTCTACACTTCTAATCTGATCGGATCTGATTCTGTTCTTCTTTAAACTGATAAGCTGATCAGATTCTTTCTGCACTCCTAATCTGATCTGATCTGTTCTGTTCTTTCGAGCTGGTTTTTCCTCAACCAGCTTAGCTAAATTCCCTAAGCTGGTTTGTCCTTAACCAGCTTAGTTTTGATCTAAAATATCTAAGCTGATTTGTCCTTAACCAGCTTAACATAGTTCTAAAGTCTGTGAGCTGATTTGTCCTTAACCAGCTTAGCTTCGATCTGGTCTGAATAATCAATGCAATAAGCTCCGTCCTGATCTGGTGGATTATTCTCTGAGCTGATTGATTAAACTCTTTTTGTTTTCACCAAAACTTAAATTCTCCATAATCCCCCATCATCCTTCCATTTCCCGGCACCGGATATTCACCTAAAATCGTAGAACTCAAGAAATGCATTTATTTTTGTAAATAAATCACCATTAATATTTTAAACCTCAATTAATTTAAATAATTTAAATCATTTATCTTATGCATGTGGTTTGTGTGATCGGAAATCGGACGCTTCATTTATACTTAACACATGTGTATATTTATCTCAACGATCGTTTTTGTTGTAAGAAAAATAATTCAACCATGTAGAATCCCGACTATACCCACAAAATACAGGATATAAATGAGACCTAGTTAGATTGAAAAATATTATAGATTGATGACGAGATTAAGGTTTGGGCTTTGAAAATTGTTTGTATGAGTATCGATTTCAGTTGTTTATAATAGCTTCGAAAAAGCTAGCTGCACCTTGGACCTATGACCAGTGATATCATTATCACTATTACAATGAGTTGTAACTGTGATATACTTACCCTAAAAAAGGAATTAAGGGGCATTAGGTGATATCACGCATATGTTTGTGGGAATCTTTCAGAACGACTAAATCTAGAAATTACAAGGTATGGTTTGAAAATCTGGGAATGAAAACGATATTTCCTTTTGTTCAAGGCAAAAGGTAGATTTCATAAGCCATGACAATATTTTATAGAAAATATGTGTGCATTTATAGTTATATAATATTATGACGAATTGACATTTATCAAATCAATTTTATCATACCTTAATCTGACGGTTGAAAATTCTTGCACGACCTCAAATATTTTTAGAAATAATACTGTTTTACACATGTTCTCTCAATGTGAATTGGTTCTACCCGAGAGGACAGTTTTGTTTTGTGTGGTTTTCTTTTATGTTTCCCTTGATACCGTTAGTTTGTTTCTAGGATAGGATATGATATGATTGATATATTGATTATTCAAATACCCAGTGAAATATATAGTAGTATTTAATAAGTAATATTGTGTTCGGAAAAATTGAAAATGATGATTTTATTGTTTTAAAAATTAATAAATAAAAATAAAAAGAGATATGAAATATAGTATTGTAATTTTAATTAAATGATCTGATTGATGTGTGATAAAAATAATAATGATTTAAGTGATGTAGGATAAACAATTCACGGAGAAATGTGCTACAAACTAGTGATATGATATTGATGCCCCCCATTAGTAGCTCGGGACCCGAGAACTAAGTATCGACCCTACCTACATCATCAAGGGCGAAAGCAATCAAGAGACGCGCATAGAGCTCGGAGCTCGGGATATATGCATAGAGCTCGGAGCTCGGGATTTTAACCGAGGCCCTGCCACACGCTCGGGAATCGCCCGAGCTCCTCCTTTATGAAGAAAAGCTTGTGACCTGAGGAGACTACCTAAGTTCGGGGCCTCTCCCGAGGACCCCAACCCGAGGTGTTAAAGCACTTCCACAAAAGGCGGAGAACGTGGGCCGGATTATGTGGGAAATGTGCACACGACCTCACCCACGTCTTGACAGAACGTGCAAGCAAACCGATTCATCTGCCTAGCCCCTCTATAAATACCCCCAGGTTTGCTCTTTCAGATTCATTCACTCATTATTGCACTCTCTCGCACACAGCTTATATTGCTCTCATTTTACTCTCGTGCACGGCTGACTTAAGCATCGGAGGGGCTTCGCCGGACACATCTCCGGCGCCCTTTGACAAGTGTTCTTTGGTTGCAGGAATACGCACGCACTCTCCAATCCCCGACGCCCGACGTTCTCGAGGTCCTCGACGTGGTGACAGCTCGTCGGCTGAACTATTTGGCTACATCAATTGGCGCCGTCTGTGGGAACGAAGAAGAAGATATAAGATGCCACCGAAGAGGGCTAGAGCTCAGCGTAGTGGGGAAAACAGTAACACGGAGAGTACCACTCAGAGGTCGGAGAATCCCACTCTTACCCCCGCCCAGATAGCGGAGTTGGTTGCCACCACTGTGGCACAAATACTGGCAGGTCAACCTGCTCCACAACCGCCACCCAATCTCGATCAGCAAGCCGAGGAGATTAGGAGGATGCGTGAAGAGTTAGAAACTCGGCAGGCCGAGGAGATGAGAAGGATGCGTGAGGAGTTGGAGAATCAGCGAGTCGAGGAGATGAGAAGGATGTATGAGGAATTGGAGAATCTGAGAGCGGAAAGGAACTCGGCCCCCCCTACCCCGCCTGCTCGGGAGGTGCCATTTTCTACGGAGGTATTGAATGCCGATCTGCCTCAACATTTCAAATATCACAATGTGGGGGAATACGACGGGATGGGAGATCCCGAGGAACATTTATCTCGGTTTGAGAACGCCGCGCTCCTCCACCGATATACCGATCCGATCAAGTGCAGAATCTTTTTGACTACTCTCGTCCAAGCTGCCCAGCAATGGTTCAATCTCCTGCCTGCGGGGAGTATAAAGTGCTTTCGAGATTTCAGTCAGGCGTTCCTCCATCAGTTTGCCAGTAGTAAGAAGCAACCCCTGACCACCTTAAACCTATTCACGGTGAAGCAGAGAGAGCATGAGACTCTTCGGGAGTATATTCGGCGCTTCAACGGAACCATCATCGAAGTGCCATCTGCTACGCCCGACCTCCTGATCGGGGCGTTTACCCAGGGGTTGAGGGGAGGTGATTTCTTTAAGTCACTGGTCAAAAAGCCCCCTAAGACTTTTGATGAGTTTTTGACCAAGGCAGAAAAGTATGTTAATGTGGAGGAGATACAGTCCTCGAGAAGGACAGAACAGAGGCTGTCGCCTCGGGCTGGGCGGGATCCTCGGGCGGAGAGACCCCAGCCGAGGATGGTTAGACAAGAGACCCCCCTTGTTGTTGGGAGAATTTACTACTCGAACACCCTTGAAAGTGAGCAAAGCTCGGGCTCTGGAAGTCTGTGATGAGAGGAAGGTCGTCCAACGTCCTCGAGGCAGTGACGGGGTCCCGAGGAATCCCAAGTCTGATAAGTTTTGTGATTTCCACAGGGACTATGGTCACACTACTGCGGAATGTCGGCTGTGGGACCAAGAGTTGGAGCGAATCTTACAGAACAACCCCGACGTACGGACAGCGCTAGTGGCTGACAAGCCACGTCGTTGGGAGAAGAGGCCTTGTCGGGAGGACGATAGGCAACTTAGTAGCAGGACCCCAGGTCAGGGTAGAACACCTCGGGGGCAGGATCAGCAACTTCACCGGGGAGAGCGAAGGACGCCTCAACCCCGAGGATTTATAAACATGATTTCGGGAGGACCTACTGATGGGGACTCCAATAGAGCGAGGAAGACAAGACTTAGGCGGATGGAAATCATGGAGGTCGGTAATAGGCGCTCGGGACCTACCATATCCTTTGGCCCCGAGGACATGCCCCTGGATGCGAAGTCGCACAATGATGCATTAGTTATCAGGGCTATGATTGCTAATTATGAAGTGGCCCGTACCTGCTCGGGAGATGCCATTTTCTACGGAGGTATTGAATGCCGATCTGCCTCAACATTTCAAATATCACAATGTTGGGGAATACGATGGGATGGGAGATCCCGAGGAACATTTATCTCGGTTTGAGAACGCCGCGCTCCTCCACCGATATACCGATCCGATCAAGTGCAGAATCTTTTTGACTACTCTCGTCCGAGCTGCCCAGCAATGGTTCAATCTCCTGCCTGCGGGGAGTATAAAGTGCTTTCGAGATTTCAGTCAGGCGTTTCTCCATCAGTTTGCCAGTAGTAAGAAGCAGCCCCTGACTACCTTAAATCTGTTTACTGTGAAGTAGAGAGAGCATGAGACTCTTCGGGAGTATATTCGGCGCTTCAACGGAACCATCATCGAAGTGCCATCTGCTACGCCCGACCTCCTGATCGGGGCGTTTACCCAGGGGTTGAGGGGAGGTGATTTCTTTAAGTCACTGGTCAAAAAGCCCCCTAAGACTTTTGATGAGTTTTTGACCTAAGGCAGAAAGTATGTTAATGTGGAGGAGATACAGTCCTCGAGAAAGACCGAACAGAGGTCGCCGCCTCGGGCTGGGCGGGATCCTCGGGCGGAGAGACCCCAGCCGAGGATGGTTAGACAAGAGCCCCCCTTGTTGTTGGGAGAATTTACTACTCGAACACCCTTGAAAGTGAGCAAAGCTCGGGCTCTGGAAGTCTGTGATGAGAGGAAGGTCGTCCAACGTCCTCGAGGCAGTGACGGGGTCCCGAGGAATCCCAAGTCTGATAAGTTTTGCGATTTCCACAGGGACTATGGTCACACTACTGCGGAATGTCGGCTGTGGGACCAAGAGTTGGAGCGAATCTTACAGAACAACCCCGACGTACGGACAGCGCTGGGGGCTGACAAGCCACGTCGTTGGGAGAAGAGGCCTCGTCGGAAGGACGATAGGCAACTTAGTAAAAGGACCCCAGGTCAGGGTAGAACACCTCGGGGGCAAGATCAGCAACTTAATCGGGGAGAGCAAAGGACGCCTCAACCCCGAGGATTTATTAACATGATTTCGGGAGGACCTACTGATGGGGACTCCAATAGAGCGAGGAAGACAAGACTTAGGCGGATATCTTCGTGGATTCAGGGAGTTCGGTCAACGTGTTTTTTAAGAGCGCTGTAGACCAGATGGATCTCGGGGAGTATCGCATGGAACCTGTGAACACGCCTTTTTATGGGTTCACAGGGGATTATTTGCAGCCAGTAGGGGCTGTTCAACTGCCTATGTCGCTCGGGTCGGGCGAGTGTAGGAAGACAAAGGTAATAGAATTTACTGTGGTGGATACGCCTTCTTCCTACAACGTCATTCTTGGGAGGCCAGCCATGGCTGCGTTCTCGGCGGTGGCCTCGGCCTTACACCAGAAGATCAAATTCCCAGTTGGAGACTCAGTGGGGGAGGTCCTGGGGGATCGGAAGATGGCGAGGAAATGTTATGTTGAGGAGGTGAGAGTGGAGCAGAAGGTTGCCAAGTCCCGAGCTCAAGACCATCCTAGGGCTCGGGAAGACAGAGGTGTGAACTTGGTAGGGGAAGACTTTCAGTTGACTGCGGAGGATGAGGAAGAAGAAGTGGTCCTCGATCCTCCGTCGGGGATTGTGAAAATTGCTAAGTCCCTTCCCGAAGATGTGCGAGGGCAGTTGGTTCAGTGTTTGGAGAAGAACAAGGATATTTTCTCTTGGTCGCTGTCTGATCTAAAGGGGGTCAAGCGTAAGGTGATGGAGCATCGGTTGAATGTCTCCTCGGGCTCTCGACCCGTTATTCAGAAGAGGAGGCACTTCGGGCCCGAGAAAGACGCAGTGATTAGAAGTCAGGTCGGGGATCTATTGCAAGCGGGCCATATCAGAGAGGTACATTTCCCTACTTGGTTGTCTAACGTCGTTATAGTGCCAAAGGCCACAGGGAAATGGAGGATGTGTTTAGATTTTTGGGATCTAAACAAGGCTTGCCCCAAGGATTGTTATCCTCTCCCGAGGATCGATCAACTTGTTGATTCCACCTCGGGTCACGAGTTGCTCAGCTTCCTGGATGCTTATCAGGGTTACCACCAGATACCACTGGCCGAGGAGGATCAGCGAAAGGTCAGTTTTATTACGGCAGATGGAACGTTCTGTTATGTGGTTATGCCCTTCGGGCTTAAGAATGCAGGGGCAACATACCAACGACTGATGGATAAGGTGTTCAAAGAGCAGATCGGGAGAAACGTCGAGGTCTACGTCGACGATATTTTGATTAAGTCTCGGGAAGAAGCGTGCTTTATATCTGACGTCGAGGAGACT
Source organism: Dorcoceras hygrometricum (assembly GCA_001598015.1). Lineage (NCBI taxonomy): Eukaryota > Viridiplantae > Streptophyta > Magnoliopsida > Lamiales > Gesneriaceae > Dorcoceras > Dorcoceras hygrometricum. The sequence goes on from KQ994557.1 coordinate 14,840, forward strand.
TTCCGCACTCTGCGGAATTATCAAATCAAGCTTAACCCGAGTAAATGCTTATTTGGAGCTCGGACAGGAAAATTCCTGGGCTATATGGTGACTCGTCATGGAATTGAAGCTAATCCCAAGAAGGTGCGAGCTCTCGCTTCTATGTGTTCGCCCCGGAATGTTCAGGAGGTCCAGAGGTTGACGGGGAGAATTGCTGCTCTCTCCCGATTTATTTCTAGGTCGGCTGACCGAAGTCTTCCTTTCTTCAAGATACTTCGCCGAGCTAAACAGTTCGAATGGAATGAACATAGTGAAAAGGCGTTTTAGGAGTTGAAAGAATATCTGAAAGGCCTGCCCGTTCTGAATAAACCCGAGCTCGGGGAGCCATTATTTGTTTATCTCGCCGTTACTCCACAAGCAGCAAGTTCGGTATTAGTTCGGGAGGAAGGACAGGTACACCAACCTGTGTATTTCGTGTGAGTCATGCTCTGAAGCGCTGAGCTAAATTATACTACGCAGGAAAGGTTGGCTCTGGCCTTGGTCATTACAGCTCGACGCCTCAGGCCGTATTTCCTATCTCACCCTATCACAGTGCTTACTAACAGCGCGCTCGGGCAGATTGTCTCTCACCCCGATGCTTCTGGAAGGCTTGTCAAATGGGTTACCGAGCTTAGTGAATATGATATTCAGTTTAAACCTCGGGCAGCCATCAAAGCGCAGGCCTTAACGGATTTCTTGGCAGAAACAGTACACCTCGAGCAAGAGGAAAGGTGGAAAGTGTATGTTGACGGGTCTTCTTGCTCCTCGAGAAGCGGCGTCGGGGTAGTTATGATATCCCCTTGGGGGGAGGAAACAAGCTTGGCGATTACCCTTGATTTCAAAGCCTCCAACAATGAAGCTGAGTATGAGGCCTTGCTCATCGGACTCCGAGCTGCAAAAAACATGGGAATAGCTCGGGTCCTTATTTATTCCGACTCTCAGTTGGTAATTCAACAAAGCAACGGGAAGTTTGATATCAACAATGAAAAGATGGTGAAATATGCGGAGGCGCTGAATAAACTGACAGAGGCTTTTTCCGAGGTAATTCTGGAGCAAGTACCCCGGGAAAACAATGAGAAAGCAGACAAGCTCGCGAAGATGGCTAGCTCCCTTGCTCCATCCTCGGGTAAGGAGGTACAGGGAAAGGAATTGCTATCGCAAGTCTATCAGGTCGAGCAAAATCAGGGGAGAGTGCTTACCCGGGATTGGCGACATGATATCTTGGAATACCTCTTGCGAAGGATCGTACCCGACAACCCACAGCGAGCTCGGGAACTTAAGCGCCGAGCCCTACGCTTTGTTATTCTGAACGATAAGTTATACAAGAGGTCTTTTTCCCGACCTCTGCTAAAGTGCCTGGGGCCCGACGAGACCAAATATGTCCTGAGGGAGATTCACGAGGGATGCTGCGGAAATCACCTTGGCGCCATAGCTCTAGCTCGGAAGGCTACACTTGCAGGATTCTTTTGGCCTACTATGCAACAAGACTCTACTGCTCTTGTCCGATCTTGTCGGGACTGTCAGAAGCATGCCAATCTTCAAAAGCAGCCCGCCGAGCCCTTGAAGACTATCATCTCTTCATGCCCGTTTGATCAATGGGGCATGGATATTGTGGGACCTTTCCCACCAGCCGGAGGACAGAGGAAATTCTTGTTGGTTGCTGTGGACTACTTCTCTAAATGGGTCGAGGACGAGCCCTTGGCAAAGATATCTGAGGCTGAGGTGTTGAATTTTCTATGGAAGAACATCGTCTGCCGTTTCGGGATACCTCGGCGACTTATCTCTGATAATGGAAGACAATTATGCGGAGCTAAAGTTCGGGCGTGGTGTCAGGAATTGAAAATCGAGCAAGTCTTCACCTCGGTGGCCTACCCTCAAAGCAATGGACAGGTCGAGGTCACGAACCGAACCATCGTGCAAGATCTTAAGGCACGATTGGAATCTGCTCGGGGAAGATGGGCGGATGAATTGCCGAAGGTGGGCTGATGAGTTGCCCAGCGTTCTCTGGGCTTACCGAACAACAGCCCGAGCTGCTACAGGGGAGACACCTTTCTCCATGGTATATGGCACGGAGGCGTTGCTACCCGCCGAAATTGGGCAAGATAGTCTTCGGGTCATAGAGTACGCCGAGGATAATGACGAGATAAGGGGCCTCGAGCTGGACTTTCTAGAGGAAAAGAGAGTCCGAGCAGCAGTACGCTTAGCAGCTTATCAGAGGAGAATGGAGCAGTCCTACAATAAGAGAATCCGACCTCGGAAATATGAGCTGGGAGACTTCGTCTGGAGGAAGATACAATATAAAGGTGACAGGGAGAAACTAGATCCGAAGTATGAAGGGCCATACAAGGTGGTCAGGAAAGCGGGAATCGTCGCTTATTATCTGGAGGACGCGCATGGGAAGCAAGGACGTCGGCCGTGGAATGTTATTCATCTTCGGAAGTATTATGCCTAGGTTTTCCCTTTGCTACTTGTAACTATCTTTTGCTCGGCTACTATCTGTAATAATTACTCTATGGAATAAAAGATATTTTCTCTCAACTCATGGTGTCAATTATCGAGCTCCTTGGGTGACGACTCGAGCTGAGCACATAAGTCCGACCAGCTCGGCACATAAGCCCAGTCCCGCACTGGCAAACTCGCGTAGCTCTTCTACGCAAAAGCCCGACCAGCTCGGCACATAAGCCCAGTCCCGCACTGGCAAACTCGCGTAGCTCTTCTACGCAAAAGCCCGACCAGCTCGGCACATAAGCCCAGTTCCGCACTGGCAAACTCGCGTAGCTCTTCTACGCAAAAGCCCGACCAGCTCGGCACATAAGCCCAGTTCCGCACTGGCAAACTCGCGTAGCTCTTCTACGCAAAAGCCCGACCAGCTCGGCACATAAGCCCAGTTCCGCACTGGCAAACTCGCGTAGCTCTTCTACGCAAAAGCCCGACCAGCTCGGCACATAAGCCCAGTTCCGCACTGGCAAACTCGCGTAGCTCTTCTACGCAAAAGCCCGACCAGCTCGGCACATAAGCCCAGTTCCGCACTGGCAAACTCGCGTAGCTCTTCTACGCAAAAGCCCGACCAGCTCGGCACATAAGCCCAGTTCCGCACTGGCAAACTCGCGTAGCTCTTCTACGCAAAAGCCCGACCAGCTCGGCACATAAGCCCAGTTCCGCACTGGCAAACTCGCGTAGCTCTTCTACGCAAAAGCCCGACCAGCTCGGCACATAAGCCCAGTTCCGCACTGGCAAACTCGCGTAGCTCTTCTACGCAAAAGCCCGACCAGCTCGGCACATAAGCCCAGTTCCGCACTGGCAAACTCGCGTAGCTCTTCTACGCAAAAGCCCGACCAGCTCGGCACATAAGCCCAGTTCCGCACTGGCAAACTCGCGTAGCTCTTCTACGCAAAAGCCCGACCAGCTCGGCACATAAGCCCAGTTCCGCACTGGCAAACTCGCGTAGCTCTTCTACGCAAAAGCCCGACCAGCTCGGCACATAAGCCCAGTTCCGCACTGGCAAACTCGCGTAGCTCTTCTACGCAAAAGCCCGACCAGCTCGGCACATAAGCCCAGTTCCGCACTGGCAAACTCGCGTAGCTCTTCTACGCAAAAGCCCGACCAGCTCGGCACATAAGCCCAGTTCCGCACTGGCAAACTCGCGTAGCTCTTCTACGCAAAAGCCCGACCAGCTCGGCACATAAGCCCAGTTCCGCACTGGCAAACTCGCGTAGCTCTTCTACGCAAAAGCCCGACCAGCTCGGCACATAAGCCCAGTTCCGCACTGGCAAACTCGCGTAGCTCTTCTACGCAAAAGCCCGACCAGCTCGGCACATAAGCCCAGTTCCGCACTGGCAAACTCGCGTAGCTCTTCTACGCAAAAGCCCGACCAGCTCGGCACATAAGCCCAGTTCCGCACTGGCAAACTCGCGCCCCCTCTTCCTCTTCATCGGCCATCTCGAGTATGGCCTGCTGCACATCGAGGAAGGAGGCCGGATGCTCTTCCTCAGAATAGCCGTTGGCACGCCATTGGGCCAAGTAACCATGGAAGCCGTTCTTGAAGAAGCCCCCGGCTTTTTTCCCTAAAAGGGTGTCGAACTTAGGGGACTTCAGAAACTCCTCCCTGGCTTCGACCTTCAAGCGCTCGGCTTCTTGTCCTGCCCGAGCCTTAACCTCCTCGAGCTCAGCCTCCGCCAACGCCTGAGCTGCCTTCTCGGCCTCGTGCACCTCCTTCTCAGCCGCTAGCTGGGCCTCTAGTGCCTCCCTCTGGGCCTTCGCTTCCCCCTCTTCCCGAGCTCTATGGGCCTCCAACTCCTCGAGCCGTGATAGCATCTCGGCATGTTGGCCCATGGCTCGATCGAATTTCTCACGGGAGGCGTTCAATTTTTGATAAGTCTGGGTGAGGCGCTTCACCAGTTCGCCCCCCCAAGCCACAGCCTGCGCAGGAATAAGGGATTACTATTAAGAGCCTTAGAAAGAGAGGGATGTTCAGAGCTCGGGATATGAAGAACATACCGCGGCCAGATTGGTCGAGAAGTGACCCACTACATCCGCATTACGAGCCTTCCTCAATGGCCTGCGATCCCGATCTGGGGCCATATTACAAATGTATCCGGTGGCCACGATCACAGACGGGGACTCCACCAGCGAATCTTTTGAGGGGTCAAAAGGGAGGGGTCGCTCGGGCCCCTTCCCCGAGGATGAAGCTCCAGCGATCGCGGAGACGGGAGGCACGTCGAGAGGCTCCTCGGATGAAGGCGTCGGGGGCGTCGGTGCCTGTTTTGGCTTGGAGGCCTCCTCAGTGCCCCCGATGTCGAAGCGCCCGCTTTCTTCCTCTTCTCCCCCCGAGCCTCCTTCTCAACCATGGAAGGAGCCTTCCTCTTGGTCGATTTCTTGGGGGGCGCAGCGGCCGCCTCCTGCATTGCCCTTAGCAGCTCCGCCTTACCCATTCGCTCGTCTGCAGAGAAAGGAAAAAGGCAAAGATTAGTTCGGGCGAAGCACAAAGGAAAAATAGAAACACGACTAAGGCAGGATACAACTATACCGAGGTCCCCAACAAGCTCGACCCCCTTCCTGCTAAACTTGTAGAAGCACAACAGATCTTCTCTTATCAGCTCGGGAGCATTATAGCTCTTACCGTGCATGGCCTCGAGGAAGGGGGTCAGGCTCGGGGCTCGGTC
>KQ994558.1:4304-23722 GCA_001598015.1 Dorcoceras hygrometricum
CGACCAGATACAATCGATTTTGGTATACCATGAAGTCTGACCTCTTCTCGAATATAAAGATCTGCATTTGATCATGTCGATAGGTCATTCAATAAGGAATATTTTGAATTGTATGATTCAGTATATTTAATTTTGCTTCTAGGGATAAAGCTTTATCCCACCAATTTCTTAGTTGGCCGGTAAATCCTTGAATAATCAAGAGTGTGGCTGTTTCTTCATCTTGACCTTTGATTTTATAAGCTGCTCTAGCCATATCCATTTCTTGTAAGGTATTGAGGATTTCGTATTCGGATTTGCCATCTATATTCCATTCAACTATGGATTGGCCATCGTATTTTGTGCTTTTGAATTGATTTCGTTCTTCGTAACCAATATCAACAGGCGTAGGCCGTCGATAGTAATTACGAGTGGTATTATTATAGCTATTGTTGAATCTTCTTCGTCTATTAAATATTTTATTAATTTGATCTTCTTCATCCGTAAAAGGATTTTCAAGTATATTGACTTCTTCGTCGGATTCTGAGTTGGATTCAGAATGATTGGAGGAATCAGTTTGATTATCCCGATCGTTATTGGTTTCTACACAATTAATTTTGCTTCCTGATGTACCAATTTCTGATAATTTTGTGGAGATTTTATTTAATAGGAAATCAGTATTAGTATTGAAACTTATTTGTTTATCCTTTGTAACAGGAAGAGGTTTTGTTTGGAAGAAAGGTTTTGCTGTGGTATCATTAAAGATTGATGGTTTAGCCTGGGGTAGGTTATTTGAGATATGGTCTACTTGATTAGCTATAGTTTTAAGGATTTGGTTAGAGTAATTATTCTGTTGAAAAATTTTATTAATATCGTCAACATTGACAGGTTCTTTATCATTGCGGCCTCTCTTAAAAGGATCAGCAATGACTTCTCCTTTGACAGTATGTAATTGTAATGATTGGAGGGGTGGATGTATAGCAGTAACAGTTTCATTGTTACTAAGAGTCCATTTTTGATGAAGGGTTGTATTGACTTGAATAACAGATTTATTTTGGAAATCATGAAAACCTGAATTCTTTTCTAGAGGTGATCATCATGACCATACTGGAAATTGAAGGAGATGTTGGGAATAATTTTGAGGTGATGAAGGGCCGGATCTAGGCTTTGGAATCGGTGTTACAAAATCATATTTTGAAGTAGATTTAGAAAAACTTGAGAATGAATGTCGTGATTGAGATCTTCGTAATACTGGAGTAGGGGTAGATGGTTTAGGTGAGTTAAATCTAATTGTAATTTTGCCATCTTCTTCTTCAATTATTTGAGAAATATCTCTACGTTCTATGTTTCTAGGAATTTGAGGAGTATTAATTATAAATTATTGTGGAATGGTTATTTCATTCCATTTTAATCTCTTTGGTGTAAAGACCGTAGGTCTTTCAGCATCAATTTGAAGCAGAACTGTTTCTTCCTTCGAAGAAGGCAGTCTGTTGTACTTTGGATTAGTTGATGCGTCGTCGTTTTGAGTGATTTCGCGTAACCAGTCGATCTGTATTTCGTTTGAAGGGAATTGTTACCAGTTTTTGGTTGTTTTGCTAGAGATATCGGTTGTCAGCTGATGGAGCACAGCGACGTCGTTTGAGTTAGTTGGAACGGTATCGTTTTGGGATGTTTGCTTGTGAATGCAACGACTGATTGTTGCGTCTGGTTTTGTTGTGGGAAAAGACTGGTTTTGTTAGCAGATTTCTACTGTTCACGTCTACTGATTATTTGAGAGCAGTAGACGTTGGATTGAGAGATATATAGATAAGTGTTGATCGACACTTAGAATATTTAGAACCCGATATTTCTTATCTCTTTTCCCAAACCCTCGATTAGCTACTGTTCACCGTGACCTATTTCCATCGATTGCCGCCGTTCTCCGCCGATGATTTGAGTGATTTTGGTGGCGCTGGGTTCGTTGTGAGTTGCTCTTTCGATTGCTACCCATTTGAAGCCCTGAACCAACATTGGAGAAGAAGTGCGAAGTTGCTGTGTCTTCGTACAGAGAAGTTCGTTGGTTCTTCTGCTGGTTTGAGTTTCTGGGTGAGCATTTCTTGTTGTTTCTAGTTTCGGTAGACTTGTATAATTAGAGCAGGGTTCTGACCGTAGGCTATGAGGTTAAAAGTTTAGATTTGAACTAGAACTAAGCTGATATGTGAGGCCCTGTGACAGATTTGAGTTCGTAGGAGGTATCTGCTGGATTTTCGAAAGCAGGAAGAAGCTGAATTACTTTAGTTGTTGTACCGTGACTTTGTGGGAATCCGTTGAGGTAGATTTCAGTTGATTGAAGGTATGAATTGAGCAGATTTAACAGCTTTGAGCGTGGACATGGCTGTGATCGATGTTATGAACCTGCTAATTTGATTATGTGAATTTACGTGGCAGTATGTTGAATTGTTTGAATTGTATATGCTGTTTCACGTAATGAATTGTATGCATTATGCATTGATTTTTGAGTTGGCATTCATGCATACATATTGAGCCTGACAGATTGATTGATGACCTGATTGAGAGCCACGTTGTGACTGGCCGACTGATTTGTCGTGCCTGAAAAGTCCAACGCTATCATCGGAGTGGTGACCGACTGACTTGTCGTGTCTGAAGACCATCGAGCTGTGATGGGCTGACGGGTCCTGAAGATCACGGACCGATGATTTCCACCGACTGACTTGCTGTGCATGGTATAGAGGCTCGACCGATATGATTTCCAGTCTCCTTGCCGGTCTAGCTATCCGATCTTTGATAGCCCTCATGCATTCATAGCATTGATTTATAGCATGTTTCATGTTTAGCTGTTTAGATAGCTCTTCGTACTGAGGCTTGACCTCGTATTTGTTTTCCTGCTTTTGTGTTGTTTGGGTCTGCGTTACCCATTTTCAGGATCTTCAGGTAACCAAGCTGGACAGAGTGGAGGTTCAGCTGGTCGATCCCCATTTCCATGAGTCCCAGTTATTTTATTTATGTATCGAACCAGGGGAATGCCCCGTGTCTTATGTATTTTTGGGGATCTGTATTTAAATTGATAATTGTGTTACCTGTTTTATGTGAGTCTGAGTCAACTCATATTTTGATTATGAATATTTTGAATGTATGATTTTAAGTTCAGGCCTAATTTATTTCGAAAATTTTTAAGCCCGATTTTTACGCTTCCGTGATTATGTGCTTAATTGTGCTATTATCTTGAGTAATTAGCACGGGACCTGACAAGCGCTCAAACTTACTATCCAGCTCGGGATCAATCTGCTCAACCAGCTCTCACCAAAACTGGTCTTGGTTAAACCTCAAACCCACCAGCAAACCTATAAGTTGGTACCAGATTATGCTGGACTTAGAATAGTTTACCTCAACTAGCTCCGGTTATCAGTCCTTAGAATAGTTTACCTCAACTAGCTCCGGTTATCAGTGCTTAATGTTAGAGTAGATGCCCAACTAACCAACTTGTGGCGTGTGGGTTTATAGACTCTTGTATATGACAATCTTTATATATATGATATTCGCATTTATTTATGGCATTCTTTACTTTCATTTTGTTGTATGATGATTAACAATTACGTTGAGTAAAGACCTAGAATGCACTATAGTGGGTATGGCGGCTATCATGAAACACATCTAATAGTCACTGTGTATTCTGAATCAGTTCCTAGTCGATTGGGCCGTCAAAATGAGGATAAGGCCGCCCGAGCTTGAGACTAGTATCTACGATGCGAAGTACCATGTTTCATTGGTAGGGAACATTGTGATGTTTGAGAATGCAGATAGATAGTGACCTGGTGATCTATCGAACTACCCTCGTTCGGACTTTCCAAGTGGTTACCATTTGTCGAGTGGATAAGTCCGAGGTCTTGGTTGTACTGATTAGTCCTCACGACTCGAAACGACATTGAGGCTCTACATGATAGGCGCCTCACTTTGACCCGTTTGCCGACTCACTTGGGGTCGTTGGACGACGGGATTGGGTGAGGCCCCGATGCATGTAGGAGTCGATGCATCGTTGTCGAGGATTCACCGCTCGTAGACATGCGTGGATATCCTATGCTATCTGAGGGAATAATAGTGTATAAATCGCTGGCCAGAGTACTAGAAGTGTTTTAGGTAAATGGGTTTACCTAGTTACACTCGCGATGTCACTATTTGATCTCCAAGATGTATGCATAGCTATCGGATCTTTAGCGACTCTCGATTTACCAATGGTCGTTGATCTGATCGGGATATATGGATTGAAAGGACCGTACTGTACGCTAACCACGACCAACTGGTTCTTGCAGGCACTATCAATGATACCTAGGGGATCATGGGGCGATGTTGCTAGACGCTCATACCATGATCCGATGGGCAAGTCCGGAATTGTGATTCCGGAGCCACAATGGTTGTGGGCCCACGGCTAGCTGTATCCCTGAACCATTGAGGGTCACACAAGTACTGGATTCGAGATTCCCACATGGATACTGAGCTCAATGTGTTGAGCACTTGAGGAGGATTTTGGGGAGTGCGACTTCCTAAAAGTCAACAGGGGTCAAATCGTGATTTCCCGCTGTTGAGGGGCAAAACGGTCATTTTGCACTGGGATTCTGAAAAATGGTTTTTCAGATCATAGTATTCAGTTTTGGAAACTGAGTTGATCGGTCCGATCTGATCGGCGATCGGAGTTATGATGAAGTCACGGTGATAGGGATGAACCGAATGTTCATACGTTGGACCCGGGCCAGTTGGGCCGGTCCAAGTCCATCATTAAGTCTACTCAATGTAGACTTAGGCTTAATCATAACATACTTTTTGACACAAAACAAAAACCCTAAACCTAGCGTGCTAGACACGGCCGCCCCCTTCTCCTCCAAAGCCTCGCCGCCGCCTCGTCGGACTTGCTCCGGCCAACTTTTCGAGGAGAATCCGTTGGTGATAAAATCCATCAGTCTTCTAGTGCAGGGGAGATCGTTTTCGATCGTGGACCTGATTGACGAATCTACCGCCGCCTACCATGAAGAGCCGGCGTTCTTTTAATTCCGGTTGGAGCCAGGCACGAGTTGCCAGCAAGGTAATCAACGAAAACACCCTATGAATGGTTCGTATTGTGTTTGTATTAATATTATATTGATCGTCTCCCGGGCAATTTTGTCTTCCGCTGTGCCCCGGGAGGCGGGATCCGGATCCTACACCGTTGTTCCCCAACACTTAAAACCATGCTTCAACCCAAAGATAATCTACACTGAAACCAAACAGCTTATAAAACCAGTTTGATACGAGAACTTGGACCAGCACACATCTAAGTTGGTCTCTTCACCAGCAGCTTACCAAGCTGAAGTATCTCTTTTGGGTTAAACACTAATCTGGTTAACACGCTAATTACCATCAAATAATTTCCATTCCTCACATTCTCCCCAACTAAGAATGGATTTCATCCTCGAAATCAAACCATAGCTACAAACCAAAAGTGAAAGAATACCAGGAAACATCTAAAGCTCAAAAATATACAACCACCCAGCACTCTTCAATAAGTCACTAACCAAGAGTACAAAATTACACAAAACACAAGCCAGCAAGCAAAAGATTACCTGAGTTAATACTGCGCATACTCAAACAGATGAGGCCACTCCTGTGTAATCTTATCTTCCACTTACCAGGTAGCCTCCTCTCTACCATGCTTGCTCCACTGAACCATCACCGACGGAATGGTCTTTTTTCTCAATTGTTTCTCCTTCCTATCCAGAATCTGCACTAGATACTCAACATGCTCAAAGTTTGATCCAGCTCAACTTCATAGGTCCTCAGTATATGGGAAGGATCCGGCTCATATTTCCTCAACATTGACACATGAAACATGTCATGCATCGCTGCTAACTCAGCAGACAGCTGCAAAATCTCAAAGTTTGATCCAGCTCAACTTCATAGGTCCTCAGTATATGGGAAGGATCCGGCTCATATTTCCTCAACATTGACACATGAAACATGTCATGCATCGCTGCTAACTCAGCAGACAGCTGCAAAATATATGCCAAGAATCCAATCCTTTCGATAATCTCAAACGGTCCAATGAATCTTGGAGATAATTTACCCTTGAGCCTATATCTCATCACGGTATTGAAAGGAGAAACTCTCAAAAATACTTGATGGCCAACTTGAAACTCTAAAGGCCTACGCCTCCTGTTAGAATAGCTAGCTTGAGGATCTTGGGCAGCTTTCATTCTACTCCGAATCAGCTCAATCCGATCCTTCATATACTGGACAAACTCAGGAGTAGACAGTTGCTTCTCTCCAACTTCTTCCCAACAAATCGGCGATCTGCACTTCCTACGGTACAAAGCTTTGAATGGTGCCATCCCGATAGTTACTTGGTAGCTGTTATTATACGAAAACTCCACCAGGGACAAAGAATCTTGCCAGCGACCACCTAAATCCATACAAAAGCTCGCAGCATGTCCTCCAATGTCTGTATAGTTCTTTCAGATTGGCCATCTGTCTGAGGGTGATACGTTGTACTCATAGCCAATCTCGAACCCACTGTTGCTTGCAAACTCTTCCAAAATCTGGAAGTAAATCTAGGATCTCTATCAGACACTATCAACACCGGAACTCCATGCAATCGAACCACATGGTCAACATACAGCCTCACCATCTTCTTCATAGAAAATCTTATATCATAGGGAATGAAGTGGGATGACTTAGAGAGTCTATCAATCACCACCCATATCGCATCACAACCCTTATTCGATCGGGTAAGTGGGTTACACCATTGCAACGTGCCTCAATGGAATTGGGGGTGACTTTTGAACTCACTCCTTGTTTGAACCTACATGTCAGGCCCGGTGCTCTAAATCAGAGATTAATTACTCAATTAATCTTAATTACACGGAAGCGTAAAATGTGGGTTAAAATTTTTCGTTGGGCCTGAACTAGAAATATCATTTAAAGTACAATCATAATCAAAGTACGGATTTTAACTCAAGAATCCAAACAACGACAATAGCAAAACATATCCAAGTATGCGTCAAATACAAATCACCAAATACAATATTTACTCAGGGCATCCCCTGGTTCAATAATACAATACATAATATATAACTGGGACTCAAAATGAGGATCTACCAGTCGACGCTCCACTCGGTCCAGCTGGATTACCTGAAGACCCTGCAAAGTCCAACACAAACCAAAGCAGCCCAAAGAGGGAAAATAAAACAAGGTCAAACCTCACTACGAAGAGCATCGATAAAGCAACAATCATATCAGACATGCCATATTTCAAACGTGCGATGAATGAGGGCTACCAAGAATCATCGGTAAGCAAGGCACAACGACTCAGTTGTGCAATAAAATCACAATAATCAATCAGAATCCAAATCAGAGCGACTTAGCTGGCTATCGCGACTCAGCGACGACATTGGATTCTCAGCACGACGACTCAGCCGGAAAATCGCGACTCAGCGATCATCAGGTCTCAAAGAAACAGGCTCAATGCTATGCATGAATGACAAGTAAAATCATACTCATAAAAATGCATATAATTCGCACGCATAGGCAATTAAGCACACGAATCATCATCATAATCTATCCAACCAAGCAGATTCACCTAGAACATAAATCATAGCAGCTCACACACGAATAGAAATATTCTCAAGTTGATATTAAAGCTGCTAATATAAGATCACTCGTACCTCAACCTCTCACGGCTATTAACTCAACAAATCACACGAGGACAAGAACACCACACTAACAGCCCGTGCAAGTCTACTACCCTACTAGCTCACGGCGAACTCAACAGAATGGCTTGAACAATTCTGATGGTCCCAAAAATAGGATCAAAACAAGTACAGGAGTTCAGAAGGGGGGGGGGGGGGGGGGGAAGGCACAACGACTCAGTTGTGCAATAAAATCACAATAATCAATCAGAATCCAAATCAGAGCGACTTAGCTGGCTATCGCGACTCAGCGACGACATTGGATTCTCAGCACGACGACTCAGCCGGAAAATCGCGACTCAGCGATCATCAGGTCTCAAAGAAACAGGCTCAATGCTATGCATGAATGACAAGTAAAATCATACTCATAAAAATGCATATAATTCGCACGCATAGGCAATTAAGCACACGAATCATCATCATAATCTATCCAACCAAGCAGATTCACCTAGAACATAAATCATAGCAGCTCACACACGAATAGAAATATTCTCAAGTTGATATTAAAGCTGCTAATATAAGATCACTCGTACCTCAACCTCTCACGGCTATTAACTCAACAAATCACACGAGGACAAGAACACCACACTAACAGCCCGTGCAAGTCTACTACCCTACTAGCTCACGGCGAACTCAACAGAATGGCTTGAACAATTCTGATGGTCCCAAAAATAGGATCAAAACAAGTACAGGAGTTCAGAAGGGGGGGGGGGGGGGGAGGAAACCCCTCCTTTTTAAATTTTTATATCAACAGTAATGTTCTTCGAGTCTTGTGAGCCTTTTTCAATATATTCAACAGATAGAAAGCTCTGGGAGTATTTTGACAGCGTGACCGCGATGATAATGATGAATGGTATTTCTTCAATCCAGCTTCAGGAATTTATAGGCTTCGTCCAACAGTCATAAATGCTTCAAAGGAAAATAAATCCCGTTTGAATCTCTGTGAAAATTGTACGCCGTAAAACCTGCTCCACTAAAAGGTAAATTGCCCATTGAAAGATCCAATTTGTCGTATACCATTTTTGTGCAAACATTGAAAAACGGCATCTGTACATCGTACTATTTACCCAAAATAGTACCTACGCTGTCTCCTCAATTCTAGGCAATTGTACGATTCTACATATCTTTTCCATTTTGAGTATACAATCGTATTTGAATCAATTTGAACTTGCGCCTGAAATTCTTTATCTTAACTAGCTCCAACTTCCTTCGTCGTTTGCAATGTTGCGACAGGAAAATGTTTAAATGTATGCACCGACTAGTTTCCTTTATACCACGTGCGTTTTTCCAGCGAATGTTTCTTTATTAAATCCAACGACTGGTTAGTTAAAACGCTGACGTTTTAACTTATCCATACGACATCGTTTTGCTAAAAACCCTCGACTGGTTAAATATAACACTGTAGCTCTCGTCTGGTTCTACAAACCATCAACTGATAAAGCCATGTAACTGCGTCTGGATTATCCAACGACTAGTCAAACTTCTTTACTGTAGCTTGCGTCTGGATTACTATATCTTGTGTCTGGTTCTGTAATCCACTATAGACTGCGACTGTTTCTAAAGCACTGTAGCTTGCGTCTAGTTCCAAAGCTCTGTCCTGCGACTGGTTCAACAAATTACTGTAGATCTCGTCTGGTTGACTAATCTCAATACGCTGTCGTTTTGACTTATTCAAACGCTGTCGTTTTGCAGTATTTACACTAACACTCAAATACTTGCGTCTGATACACTGTTCCCTTCGTCTGAATATCACCAACAACCCTGTCGTCTGGATCCTTTCTTACTGTTGTCAACGTCTGTATTTCTTGACTTATTTTGTTATCACCAAAACTAATAAATTTTATCCTAACAATTTCCCCCTTTTTGGTGATGACAAAACCTAGCAGCCGAGATAAATAAATAAGCAAAAATAAATTTCACAACAGACTGCTAGAACGCAAGAATTCCATTGATTGAAGATTAAGTACAAGTACAATAAATTTGTACAAGTTCTATCTTGAATAAAAACCTCTTCTCCTCTTATATGCTCCACTCCTACTCAGCCTTATTTCTCTCCTTGCCCTGTATTTTTCTCTTTCAGCACGCAAAGAATCCTCATTCCTCATTCTCTCCAGAATTGCTCTGTTTGCATTGTCAATATCTGCCTGTGTAGGCTCCGTTAATCTCACAGCATCACCAGTTCCTTCACTATGATGAACAGGAGTAGGTAGAGGGCGGCGCCTGCTGCTTCCTTCCCCCTTTTTGGCATCACCGCTACGAATGTAGTCGACGAGATCGCCAATTTGGGTGGAGAGGCTTAGAAGATCTGCTGATATTTTTGCTTGGAATTCTAAATGTTCACTTCTTATAGCAGCAACCTACCCGGCCAATAAAAGAATTTTAGCATCGACTGCGTTGATCGCCTTCCTGATTTACAGTGAAGCGGTATCAGTAGTGACACCTTGGGTCATAACATTTTTCTTCAATTCGTTGAGCCGAAGGATCTGAAGATCATCGTTATTTTTGCCTTCTTGTCGAGAACCCTGGATCAGATTTCGGAAGTAGTCATTTTGAAATCCCAGAGTGTTGTGAAGACCTTGCTCAACGGTGCGGAGTCTAAACAAAATATCACTATGAGCAGTATCCACACACTGTGATAAAGAAGTTTTTAGATCATCCAAAAGAGGAGAAAGATCAACAGTAGCAGCTGGGAGTGAAGTTTGAGCCTCCGCAGTGTCATCCAGGGGAAAATCAGTGGTATCAAAATTCATTTGAGAATCACTGGACGAACTAGAAGACTCTTGTCGCTGAGGAATAGGTGGAGGAGACTCTGGACTCTCAACATAATACAATTGCTCCTCCAGTGTATTAGTAGAAACAACTGGTCCTAAGTCAAACTGTAAATTTTCTTCAAAAGAATCAATCTCTTGCAAAATTGGTGAGGGATAACGATAAACTGTATCACCATCTGAAGAGCTTAGCTCAATCTCTGAGTCTGTCTGTACACTAGAACCACTGAAAAATCCAACAAATGTATCTGTACATACACCCTTCAGAAAATCATTAAGAAGGTAGTCTGGAATTCTCTCAACTCCTAAATTATACACAACTACTCTCGGAAAACCGGCCGTAAACAACCAAACATACTGTAGCGGATAATCTCTGTACATACTCTAGCCCAGCCCAAAGTTTTGATTAAAGAAGGGGCAGCTCCCCAATATTGTACTGGTTCAATCAGATAGCAGTGAGGGACAAACTCTTCTTCAGCCACAGACTTTGGAAGTTTCTTCCTATTTACAAACAATGACAACTTACAACTGCTCCGCAAGAAATAATTGCCCTGAATGGGTGTCCACACCTCATCAATCAAAACCAATGGCCTCACCCAGCAAGTGGACTTGGCCATAGAGTAAAATTGCGCTAGGACAGCACCACTACCTACAGATGTATCACGAAACGTAGAAGTGCATGGTTGCTCTATAGGTAGGCCATGCTCTCTATGCTGTATTAGGAGAACTTCTAGAGATTTCGAGTGGGCAGCAGACAAAAGATCAATTATTTGAGACGCTGTTGCTGTCCACAGCTGCCCAGGAACAAGGTATTTTCGATGAGATTCCAAGAACTTCCTAAGCAGCATCTCCCTATATTTGGCAAGAATATATACTCTCCTCCTAACAGCCATTTCCAGTGAATCGGTTTCCACCCAGTTCAACATCAAACTCTCCTTCGCTTTCAAAGCCTTCAAACTATCAAGATAAGTTAACTTATTTAAAGAAAAAGAATGAAAGAATTCTACGACGTCTTTCATAACCAGATCTCGCAACTGAACGAGAAAATCCACATCCACATATCAACTCCACCGTTTCCCTTGCTGGATTCCCTCTTACAGGCTCATCTTCTTCCAGTTTTTCTTTCCCTTTATCATGTATTGAAATGCGGGGAAGATTGGCATAATACAGATCGCGTTCTTGAACCTCATGAATGTTTATAGATTCACCAAGCCGTACCTTAGTAATCTCGGCGGCAGTAATTGACGGCAACATCATGTCCTCAGAGATTTTCATCAATAGATCGTCAATGGACATGTGCTCCTCAGTACTGTGCGTGCTGCCAATAGCTTTCTCACCAGCCTTTTCAACACCAAAACTTTTGCTGCCACCAGCTTCTGGTACTGTCCTTGTCTCATCAAACACTGGCAGCTCCTGATTGTCTACATCAAAATCTATTTCATCCTCGGAATCTTGGTTCTCTTGATCCGCAGTCGCAAATTCTTCATCTAAAGCCCTATCAAACCAAGTTTCAATCCTATCACCTCTTTCAACATCTGAATCCTGAATGACTAAGTCCAGTTGAGCAAGGACTTGTTCAATAGCTGCGTCTGCATCCCCAGTCGTAGCCTCAATAATTGATGCAATTCCTAATCCCCCAACTGGTTCTCGTCCACCAGTCGCAACCTCTGCGACTGGTTGTTTAGACGTAGTGCTAACACCAACTGGTTCTTCAACCGGTAATCTTTTAGCGGAAACTGGCTTGCCCTTGGTGGTCCTCTTCTTCTTGACAATTGGGGCCACCTCAGCATCACCAGCCGCTGGTCGCTTCTTTGTTACACCCTTCTTCTTCGCAGGGGTACGCTTGACCTTTGGTGCATCCACAACCTCTTCTCCTCCAAGTTTGTCATTAATGACAACATATCGGTGCACAGTTTTCTCATTCATCACTCTGTGAACGGGAAATGTTTTTGATTCACCCAGCTCCAATCCGGGCACATTTCTCAACAGTACACAAATCTGAATTGCTTAACCCTTCGCCTGCCGCGAACCAGGGGTTACCATCTCCCTTAGAACACCAAATAAAAGACTGCTCCAGTTTATTTTCACGTCAAACGTGATAGCTGTCATCAGCATAAATCTATCACGGGTCACAGAATCAAATGACCCAGCTTTGACATAGATTGTTTTGGCCAAAATATCATGCAACAGACGATATTGAATTTTCATTGCCTTCTTCAGACAAGAAATGCTTACTTGTTCTTTGGATATGGAGAAGAGACTGCGTGCATCGAACACCAGATTCAGCTGTCATCAGCATAAATCTATCACGGGTCACAGAATCAAATGACCCAGCTTTGACATAGATTGTTTTGGCCAAAATATCATGCAACAGACGATATTGAATTTTCATTGCCTTCTTCAGACAAGAAATGCTTACTTGTTCTTTGGATATGGAGAAGAGACTGCGTGCATCGAACACCAGATTCTTGGGCACTTCTGATAAATCTGTCAGCCCCTCTACTGGTAGTTCAAACGTTGCAGCAAAAACTTCCTCAGAAAACTCCACTGTAACCCCATTCACGGTACTGACCACCAACCCATCTTCTCTAACTGAACTATTTGCGAAGAACACTGTCAGTGCGGTTTCGTTGAACACGGCGGGACATCCTAGAAAATTTTTCAATCCGGTCGCTATGAGCGATCAAACATTTGAACCAAATCAGTATCCTCCATCCCGAAAACCACGTCGAAATCAATGTGGTGGCTGTTGCTGATCAACGAAGATGCCATTACGATTTAGATTGAGAGCAAAAAGATTTGCGAGTAGGGCTTCTGCAAAGAAAACACACAACGAGAGCAAGAGAACAATAGTACGAGAAAGTTATGTTTGCAAGGTAAGAGTGAAGATGAGCAGTAAACACCGTAACATATAAAGAATATGAAAAGTTACAAACTAGGGAACGATGTAGATGTGACTTTTGGAATGATGACAAAGACACGTGTCAATCATCCAGCGGCGCGTACTATTTTGGAAATGATTTAAAAAGATATTTTTCAAAATATTTTAATCGTACAGAGTAAAAGATTTTTCAAAAAGATTTAATCAAACAGAATGTTTCCAAAGGATATTTTCAAAAGAAATATTTTAATCGTAGAGAACGCGCGCCAAAAATATTTAGTCACAACTGCTGCATCTGGTTTTACAACATTGCAGCTGGTTTTTAGTGTATCGCAAGGTAGACAAGATCTGGTCACAAATAAGTATCGACTGTATATATGCAACATCTGAGTGTCCAGACGCAACATATTCAGACGACGTCACACTTAACAATCCAGATCTTGGTTCCCCCTGCGACTGGTACTTACCGTGACTGGTACCCTCCAACGCGACTAGTATATATTGCAACTGGTATACTCTCAAGGAAAAATGCTTCCCTCAGCTGGTTGTCTACTGTTCCCCCTGAACATATGACTTGCAACTGAGTTAAGCAATGGCTAACAACCTGCAACTGTTAGTGCACATACAATCAAGGCAATTCAAGGAGACCTAAAATATTTCTAAAATAAGAGAACTTAGCGTATGGCAGAGGCTTTGTGAAGATGTCAGCAACTTGTTGCTCCGTCGACACGTACTCCAATCGAACGTCCTTCTTTAGCACATGATCCCTTATAAAGTGATGCCTGATGTCGATGTGTTTGGTCCTTGAATGCAGCACAGGGTTCTGTGTAATCGCGATTGCACTGGTGTTGTCACAGAAAATAGGAGCTTCGGAAGCATCAATGCCATAATCCTTCAATTGATGTTGAATCCAGAGGATTTGAGTGCAACAACTGCCAGCAGCGAGATACTCTGCTTTGGCTGTTGACGTGGCAATTGACGTATGCTTCTTACTGAACCAGGAGATCAGTCGATCCCATAAGAATTGACACGTTCCACTTGTGCTCTTGCGATCAATCCTGCAACCTGCGTAATCTGCGTCACTGTACCCAATTAGTTGAAAGCCAGAGTCTTTGGGATACCAAAGATCCACGTTGGAAGTACCCTTCAAATATTTTAATATTCGCTTTACAGCAATGTAATGCGATTTCTTTGGCTCTGCTTGGAATCTAGCACACATACAGACAGCAAACATGATGTCTGGTCTGCTAGCAGTCAAATATAGAAAAGAGCATATAATACCACGATACATTGATACCTCGATGGCAGTTCCAGCTTCATCTTTGTCGAGTTTAATTGTGGAGCTCATGGGAGTTGCTGCTGCTGAACTATTTTCCATTCCAAATTTCTTCAGCAGTTCTTTTGTATATTTTTTCGCTTGGTTGATGAATATTCCATTCTCCAACTGGCGAACTTGCAAGCCCAGAAAGAACGTCAGCTCCCCCATCATGCTCATTTCGAACTTGTCCTGCATCAACTTGGAAAATTTCTTGCACAGCTTGGGGTTAGTTGACCCAAAAATAATGTCATCAACATAAATTTGAACCAACAGAATATTGTCATCTTTAACAAACTTAAAAAATGTCTTATCTATTGTGCCTATAGTGAATTGATGCTCAAGTAAAAATTTAGTGAGTGTATCATACCAAGCTCTGGGTGCTTGCTTCAACCCATATAGAGCTTTATCCAGTTTGTAAACAAAGTCTGGATCTGTATGATCTATGAAGCCAGGAGGTTGTGCAACATACACTTCCTCTGTCAAGACGCCATTTAGAAAGGCACTCTTGACATCCATATGAAAGACTTTGAAGTCTTTATATGCAGCATATGCAAGGAACATGAGTATGGCCTCTAATATTACTACTGGTGCAAAGGTATCGTCAAAGTCTATTCCTTCCATTTGTCTAAAACCTTGTGCAACTAACCTAGCTTTGTTTCTAGTCACTACGCCATCTTCATTCAGTTTATTCCTAAAGACCCATCGAGTTCCTATAACTGAATGATTCTTAGGTCTAGGTACAAGTTGCCATACTTTATTAGCTTAAACTGATTTAGTTCCTCCTGCATTGCATCTATCCAGTTTGGGTCTGCTAAGGCCTCATCTATCTGCTTAGGTTCTATATGTGATAGAAATGCAGCATCAAAATGATCATGAGATAGCTGGCCTCGTGTGCGAACGGGAGATTCTAAATTACCTATGACTTGCTCAGGTGGATGATTTCTATTCCACCGGAGATTAAGTCCAGGATTTGATCTTTGTTCCCCCTGTGTTGTTGGCTGGATTGTAACTGCTGGATTGTCTGACACCAATTGAAATTTTTCATTGTTGGCTCGTGTGTCAGAATCCAGTTGTCGTGATGTACTTGCGACTGGGTCACCAGCCGGTGGTCTTGATATCAATTGAATAGGACTTGCGGCTGGTTGTCCATTAGTTGGTTGCGATGTCGATTGATACGTAACGCTTGCGACTGGTTGTCCAGACACCATTTGAGTTGAAGTGCTTGCATCTGGTTGTCCAGTCGGTGGTCGAGCGTCGTCTGGTTTTTCAATGTTCGTTGGCGCAACGTCTGATTGATTGTCGTCTGGTTGAACACTTGTCGCAACATCTCCAGCAGCTAGTGCACTTGGGGCATTTGGATCCTGCGACTGGTCCACGTTAGTTATATTAGTAACTACTGGATTACCTGGCAGATCCTGTTGAACATTGTTATGCGTAGTGACCACTGCTGGTTGTTCTTCATCAGCTGAATATCTTTGTGGCACATCGTCGTCGTCTGATTCCTCAAGACTTGTTGACTCCAGACGTGAACACAAGTCATGTAAACTTGCAGCTGAATTGGACTTGAAGCTGGTTTCATCAAATACCACGTGAGCAAATTCTTCAACTGTTAAGCTCCGGGTGTTGAACACTCTATATGCTTTGCTCACTGATGAATATCCTAAGAATACACCTGCATCAGATTTAGATTCAAAGGTTGTTAGATGCTTCTTGCCATTATTGTGAATGAAACACTTGCATCCGAACACCCTGAAATACGAAATATCAGGCTTTTTGCCATTCCAGATCTCATATGGGATTTTATCGTGCATCCAATTAATCATCGATCTGTTCTGAGTGTAACACGCTGTGTTAACTGCTTCTGCCCAGAATTTTTCAGAAATGCCTGAATATGCAATCATAGATCTTGCAGCTTCTTTTAATGTGCGGTTTCTCCTAACCCGTTTTGCTGAGGAGTTCTAGCTGCAGAGAGCTCATGCTTTATCCCCAAGTCTTCCAAATAAGAAGTTAATTTAAAATTTAAAAACTCAGTACCGCGATCACTTCTTATCCGGTTGACTGAACAAGATCTGTCATTTTGTGATCATTTCAAAAGGCATATCAGCTGATAAGCGGTTTCAGATTTTGCTATTAAAAACAACACCCAAGTATATTTTGAAAAATCATCAACTACTGCAAGGGTGTAGGACGTTCCCCCTAAGCTTGTTACTGAAATAAGACCAAAAAGATCCATATGTAAAAGCTCAAGGCAACGGGAAGAACGTTTTCCACCTTTATTTTTGAAAGTCGATTTTATTTGTTTTCCCAGCTGACATGCTGCACAGATCTTATCCTTAGAAAAGCTGATTTTTGGCAGACCAGAGACCATATCGTGTTGACTCAGCTTAGCAAGTGTTTTGAATGCAAGGTGATTCATTCTTTGATGCCACAACCAGCTCTTGAAGAGCCATCTTCAAGGCACAATTGTTCAGGTTCCAGCTGATCTGACCAGTCTATGATGTAGGTATTCCCCGAACGTTTACCTACCAACACAGTCAGACCACTTGGACTCTGAACCGTGCACGTGTGTTGTTGAAATTAGACTGTGTAACCTTTGTCACACAGCTGAATAATACTAATCAGATTGTATTTAAGATTATCAACAACTAGGACATCAGAAATAGAGATGTTACCGTGGATAAGCTTACCCTTACCCACAGTGTTACCGTATGCATTGTCACCAAACACAATTTTAGCTCCTTTATGTGTGTGACGTCTGTTAGCAGCTTTTTATTTCCTGTCATGTGTCTTGCACATCCGCTATCCAGGTACCACAATGTTGTTTCAGCTGCTGCTTTGTACCTGTTATCCTGCAATCAAACAAGCAGCTTTTGGTACCCAATTTTACTTGGGTCCAGATTGGATTACCCCTTTCGGGACCCAGACTTGAATTACCATTACAGTATTTCCAGTATGTGGGTCCACAAAAGTCTGTTGCATAATTGCGGTGAGATCTGTTGAGTTTTGATTTCACATTTTGACCATATGAATCTCTCCTTGGCTGAGTATTTTTCCAACCAGTTTTTACCTTCTTTGAGCTCATTTTATTGAACTTGTCATAGGCCTGCTGTGACTGAGTACTGGTCTCTCCTTCACTGAATTCACTACTATTGAATCCCAAACCAGACTTATCATTGGCTAGTTTTTGACTCTCGTTCAGTTTGTGAAGAGATCGAGAAGACCGATTCCAGGCGCTCACTACTTGCTTCAATATTTTGATTTCAGCATTGAGCTCACTGGTCTCATTTTTCAACACATCATTCTCAGCTGTTAGCTTACTTAAATCGATTTTCAAACTGTCAGTGTCACCAAGTTCAACAGCACTTGATTCGACTGAGCTATTTTTCAAATCAGCATTTTCAGCTTTCACTTCCTCGAACGAGTGAGAAAGCTTCCTATACTCTTTGACCATGTCATTAAGTGCAGTGACAAGGTCTTCTCGTGTAAAATCAACATTATAGAATTCAAATACCTTGTCTTCATACGTTTGGTCAGCCATTAGACAGTGAACCTCCTCCTGTTCACTATCGCTGGATGATGAGCTGCTGGATGAAGATTCTAAATCACTATCTGCCCAGCTCTTGGTACTTTCCTCAGCCATCAACACTTTACGGTCATGCTTGCGGCTGGGTCTCTTGTCACTTCTCATCCTCATCCGCCTATCCTTGGATCGCTCCTTGGATCTTTCGACATTTCTATCATCATTCTTGTCATCACGGTTGTACCGATCCTCCTTCTTGTATCTATCCTCCTTCTTCTCATCTCTTCTGTATCTGTCATATTTCTTGGGCCTATTGCATTCAGCTGCAAAATGCCCTGGTCGTTCACAATTGAAACATATCACGTCAGATACAGATTTATCAGATTTATTAAAACTGTTGTAAGGAGAGGAAGGGTGGAAGGATCTTCTCATGAATTTCCCAAACTTCTTGACGAAGAGGGACATGACGTCGTCACTAAGTTGGTCAGCCGTCTTGCTGGTGCTAGGAGAGCACTGTTCGATTGTTGTAGCTGCCAATGCTTTTGTCGGCTGGGAGGTTGAGGGAACTTTAGATCTTGTCTCCAGTTCAAATTCTTATGCCTTTAGATTTGCGAACAGATCATGAAGCTCCATCTTGCTCAGGTCCTTCGACTCCCTCATCGCCATGGTCTTCACATCCCACTCCTTGGGTAATGCTCTCATGACTTTCAATGCTAGCTCTCTGTTGCTGTATTCTTTGCCAAGGCTATTCAACTCGATCACTATTGCACTGAATTGCTCATCGAACTCTGTCATGGTTTCTCCATCCTTCATCTTGATGGATTCGTACTTTTGCTGAGCGACTGTTAGTTTGTTCTCCTTCGTCTCATCGCTTCCCTCACATATCTGGACCAGCTTTTCCCAGATTTCTTTTGCTGTGACGCAGGTTTTGATTTTGCTGAACATGTTTTTGTCTTTGTCCAACATCTTGTATAGGATGTCCCTGGCCACATTGTCCAAGTTAGCTTTCTTCTTGTCATCATTTGTATATTCATGTTTGGCTTTCTCAAGAAACTGAGGCTCTCCATTTGTTACAGCAACCGCAAGATTGGGCTTCATTATCTTCAACACATCTCATATAGCAGCCAGATGCGCCTGCATGCGAATCTTCCAATCATAGTAGTCCTCTCTGGAGAACAAAGGAATCTTGTTTTGAGATGAGAACATATTTGTAAAATAACGCACAAACAAATACTGTTCAATA
>KQ994559.1:20398-34099 GCA_001598015.1 Dorcoceras hygrometricum
TTCGCATGCATTGAGTCAAACTCAGACTGCATTGCTTCAAGCCACAAATTAGAATCAGCATCGGAAATTGCCTCCTTGAAAGTCCTTGGATCACATCCAACAACTTGATCACCTTGATCATCTTCAAGGAGGAAACCATATCTTTCAGGAGCCCTAGGAACCCTTTCGGATCTCCTAGGTGCGACCATTTCTGGTGCTGGCTCTAGAGGCACAGGAGATTCACTTGGTACCTCAGTTGGTTCTCGAACCTCTTCGAGTTCTACTATTTTGCCCTTTCTATCAAATAGAAATTCCCTTTCCATAAAGGTGGCATTTCTAGAAACAAACACTTTTGTTTCGTTGGGATAGTAGAAGTAGTATCCAATGGAATTCTTTGGATACCCAACGAAGTAACATAAGATGGATCTCGTATCCAGATTATCTCCCACTGTCTGCTTCACGTAAGCAGGACATCCCCAAACCCTCATGTATGAGTATTTGGGTGGTTTGCCCATCCATATCTCATATGGAGTCTTATCCACCGCTTTGGTGTGGACATTTTTCAACAACATTACCGCCGTTTCGAGCGCATAGCCCGAAAACGAGGTAAGAAGCTCAGTGAAGCTCATCATAGACCGAACCATGTCCATCAGGGTTCGGTTACGACGCCCCGCTACACCATTGAGCTGTGGTGTGGCCGGAGGGGTCCACTGTGCGAGAATCCCATTCTCTTTCAGATAGTCTTGAAATTCAGCACTCAAGTATTCACCACCTCGATCAGATCGAAGTGCTTTAATACTTTTCCCCAACTGATTTTCTACTTCAGCTTTGAATTCTTTGAACCTTTCAAAGGATTCAGACTTGTGCTTCATTAAGTACAAGTACCCATACCTATAGTGATCGTCGGTAAAGGTGATGAAGTATGTGTGACCGTATTTAGTACCAATACTAAGCTGACCGCACACATCAGTATGGATCAAATCCAATAGGCCTTGGGCACGTTCAGGCTTGCCTTGAAGGGTTGTTTAGTCATCTTTCCCTTGAGACAAGATTCACAAGTTGGTAGGGAGTTAATGTCTGACAGATCAAACATGTCACTCATAACTAACTTGTTCATCCTACTTAGAAAAATATGACCTAGTCTAGCGTGCCAAAGTTGTGCTGGGTTTAAGCTATCGTATTTTCTTTTAATTGTTGTTGTATGTGTTTCCACATCGCGAGTTGGAACTGGTTTTAATTTTAAGGTGTACAGATCGTTTTCGCATTCCCCAATACCAATCAAACATTCATTCTTGTAAATATTGCAAATCGAATTAGCAAACATACAAGAATATCCATCACTATCAAGCATAAAAACCATAAATAATGTTCTTTATTAATTCGGGTAACAAATAAAACATCCTTCAATAACAACTTAAAATTTGACGATAGAAATTAATAAACATCTCCTATAGCTACTGCAGCAACTCTTGCTCCATTGCCCAGCCTCAAGTGGGTCTCACCCTCTCTAAGACGTCGGCTTCTTGTCATCACCTGCAAATCATTGCAGATATGAGATCCACATCCGGTATCAAGTAGTCGAATTAGCAAACATACAAGAATATCCATCACTATCAAGCATAAAAACATAAATAATGTTCTTATTAATTCCGGGAACAATAAACATCCTTCAATAACACTTAAAATTTGACGATAGAAATTATAAACATCTCCTATAGCTACTGCAGCAACTCTTGCTCCATTGCCCAGCCTCAAGTGGGTCTCACCCTCTCTAAGACGTCGGCTTCTTGTCATCACCTGCAAATCATTGCAGATATGAGATCCACATCCGGTATCAAGTACCCAAGAAGTCGAATTAAGAGACATATTTATTTCGATATAGAACATACCTTTTGCAGTTCGCAACTGCTCGAGGTACTCCTTGCAGTTCCTCCTCCAATGCCCAGGCTTGTGGCAGTGGTGGCAAACATCCTCGGACTTGTTTGGCTTGGAAGCCTTTGCCTTTGGCTTCTTAGTGGGCTTTTCCTCCTTCGCAGGGGCAGAACGTTTCTTACCCTTGCGTCTGAGCCCTTTATTCGCCGAGGAAGAAGAGCCCATAAGGAGGACGGGCTTGTCCTTCATTATGGTTCCCTCAAACACGACCAGCATGTTAACCACCTCTTCAAGGGTGGCTGTCAGCTTGTTCATGTTGAAGTTGACCACAAAGGGATAGAATGCAGCAGATAGTGAGAGGAGAAGCACATCCACAGACAGCTCGTGTGGAAGTGTGATATCAAGGCCCGCCAGCTTTTCAACGAGCCCAATCATACGAACCCCATGCTCGCGGACCGAAGTCCCATCGCGCATGCGGCTTGTCATAAGCTCCTTGACAGCGGTGAACCTCTCATGTCGAGAGTTCTCCCCATACAGTTCCTTGAGATGAAAGAGTATGTCATCAGCATACTTCGTCTTCTCAAAGCGCCGTTACATTTCGTTGGACATCGATGCCATCACATAGCATCGAGTCTTAAGCTCGTCGTCCCACCATTGTTTAAGCGTAACCAGCTCCTCAGGGCTGATATCGGCAAGGGCTTCCTTCGGAGGGCTCTTCTCTATCGTATAAAGAAGTTTCTCCGAAGCCAACACAATGTTGAGGTTTTGAAGCCAGTCTTGGTAGTTCAGACCGGTGAACTTGTTACTATCCAGTATAGCAGCGAGTGGGTTTTTGATCGAAGACATTATAAATGCAGTTATATTGAAAAGAAAACAGACATGCATTACTAACTATATATGAGAAACGCTAAGACATAAAACAAGGTCATTTAGTTTTATGAATTACCCTCCTACTATTTTAACGATTTCACCACCCTCTAATGAAATCGGGAAAGCAGGTTTCCTTAGTGGGTACACGGAGCCCAATCAAGTGATCATGGTCCCGAATAATATCAGCCAGCCATGACCCCAAAAGGTAGTTTCCAATTGCTACCGGTGCAACCTCCATGTATTCACCTCACGTCCAGTAAGGGCCCAATAATATGACGCCGTTTACTATCACGTGTCAAGATGACCCATCAATGTTGAGTCGTGAAGGACGGTCCCCTTAACGTCCCCAATAATATGAGCCAACTTTAAAGGGAGTTCCAACCGACTCACAACAATTGTCAATGGCGTGGACAGCTTTCCGGCATACATGACCCCCTCAATAATATGAGCCTGGTCATGTATGCGGGTAGCATCGACGTACACCAATTATTGATGGAAGGTAGGGATAATTTAAACAGATTTAAATTCCCTAAGTTTATCGAATAAACTTTTAATTTTGATATCAGTTTTAAATCGTATTTAAAACGAGGGATTTTATTTTTGAGAAATTTGATCTCATGCAATTTTAAATCACAATTTAAAACATGCGGATTCAACATATATCAAATATATATAACTTTGGGATGATCGATCGTGAGAGCTATGCGGTCCGTGGTTGCCAATCACGGACCTGGGTCCAGTCCTAGGTGAAATGCAATATGCAATGCAATCCTATTACAATTGCTTCCGGTTTTACAGATCTTCGGTCTTCAATATCTTTGATCGTCATCTCCACCGTCTTGTCCTCCCACTAAATCTAGTAATTTACATTTAAATTTCCATGAAAAGTAAAGGATACAATTCTCAAGGGGTGGGAACGGGCCACAAACAGACCCACTTTATATGATAAATCAACAATATATTACAACCGAAATCGCAAAACCTAAAGCATACACCTAACACGTTGGGCACGGCTCTCGATCATCCCAAACATGCAATCAATCTAATTAATTTGTAAAAATTTAAATAATCAAATTATTTATCCACAAAATCATATTTTAATTATAAAATCATATTCTATAACTAAAATCATATTTTGTAATTTTAATTGCATCATATTGGGCTTAAAACAATTTTAGGCCCAAAATCTCAAAAATTTCAAAATCACCTAACGCGTTGGGCACGGCTCTCGATCATCCCAAACATGCAATCAATCTAATTAATTTGTAAAAATTTAAATAATCAAATTATTTATCCACAAAATCATATTTTAATTATAAAATCGCATTTTGTCGATAAAATCATATTTTAATCAACAAAATCATATTTAATTATAAAATCATATTTCATAACTAAAATCATATTTTGCAATTTTAATTCGGCTGTGAGAGCTAGGTTGTATCTTGTGTGTGTCTCATGGTAGCCCTAGGTCTAATTAAATAAGTGATGGGCTTGAACCGGCCCAATGGACCTGGGGCGGGCCCAGTCCAATATATGAACATTCGGTTCAACCGCATCACCGTGGCTTCATCATAACTCCGATCGACGATCAGATCGGACCAATCGACTTAGTTTCCAAAACTGACTATTATGATGCGAAAACAATTTTTCAGACCACCAAGACCAAAATGACAGTTATGCCCCTCAACTTTGGGAAATCACTTGAACCGGCCCAATGGACCTGGGGGCGGGCCCAGTCCAATATATGAACATTCGGTTCAACCGCATCACCGTGGCTTCATCATAACTCCGATCGACGATCAGATCGGACCAATCGACTTAGTTTCCAAAACTGACTATTATGATGCGAAAACAATTTTTCAGACCACCAAGACCAAAATGACAGTTATGCCCCTCAACTTTGGGAAATCACAATTTGACCCCCGTTGACTTTTAGGAAGTCGCACTCCCTAAAATCCTCCTCCTATGCTCAACGCATTGAGCTCAGTTTCCGTGCGGGAATCATGAATCCAGTACTTGTGTGACCCTCAATGGTTCAGGGATACAGCTAGCCGTGGGCCCACAACCATTGTGGCTCCGAAATCACAATTTCGGACTTGCCCAACGGATCATGGTAAAGCGCCTAGCAACATCGCGCCATGATCCCCTAGGTATCACTGATAGTGCCTGTAAGAACCAGTTGGTCATGGTTAGCGTACAGTACAGTCCTTTCAACACATATATCCCGATCAGATCAACGACCATTGGTAAATCGAGAGTCGCTATAGATCCGATAGCTATGCATACATCTTGGAGATCGAATAGTGACATCGCTGTTAGAGTAGATGCCCAACTTGTGGCGTGTGGGTTTATAGACTCTTGTATATGACAATCTTTATATATGATATTTGCATTTGTTTATGCGTTCTTTACTTTCATTGTGTTGTATGATGATTAACAATTGCGTTGAGTAAAGACCTGGTATGTTAGATGTGATAGTGGGTATGACGGCTATCATGAAACACATCTAATAGTCACTGTGTATTCTGAACACGTTCCTAGTCGATTGGGCCGTCAAAATGAGGATAAGGCCGCCCGAGCTCGAGACTAGCATCTGCGATGCGAAGTACCATGTTTCATTGGTAGGGAACATTGTGATGTTATGAGAATGCAGATGGATAGTGACCTGGTGATCTATCGAACTACCCTCGTTCGGACTTTCCAAGTGGTTACCATTTGTCGAGTGGATAAGTCCGAGGTCTTGGTTGTACTGATTAGTCCTCACGACTCGAAACGTCATTGAGACTCTACGTGATAGGAGCCTCACTTTGACCCGTTTGCCGACTCACTTGGGGTCGTTAGGCGGCGGGATTGGGTGAGGCCCCGATGCATGTAGGATTCGATGCATCGTTGTCGATGATTCACCGCTCGCAGACATGCGTGGATATCCTATGTTATCTGAGGAAACGATAGTGTATAAATCTCTGGCCAGAGTACTAGAAGTGTTTTTGGTAAATGGGTTTACCTAGTTACACTCGCGATGTCACTATTCGATCTACAAGATGTGTGCATAGCTATCGGATCTATAACGACTCTCGATTTACCAATGATCGTTGATCTGATCGGGATATGTGGATTGAAAGGACCGTACTGTATGCTAACCACGACCAACTGGTTCTTGCAGGCACTATCAGTGATACCTAGGGGATCATGGGGCGATGTTGCTAGACGCTTTACCATGATCCGTTGGGCAAGTCCGAAATTGTGATTTCGGAGCCGCAACGGTTGTGGGCCCACGGCTAGCTGTATCCCTGAACCATTGAGGGTCACACAAGTACTGGATTCGTGATTCCCGCACGGAAACAGAGCTCAATGTGTTGAGCATTTTAGGAGGATTTTAGGGAGTGCGACTTCCTGAAAGTCAACAGTGGTCAAATCGTGATTTCCCACTGTTGAAGGGCAAAACTGTCATTTGGACTAGGTGATCTGAAAAATCGTTTTTCATGTCATAACATTCAGTTTTAGAAACTGAGTCGATCGATCCGATCTGATCGTCGATCGGAGTTTTGATGAAACCGTAGTGATTTATTTGAACCGGATGTTCACTTGGACCTGGGCCTGACCCAAGTCCAATGGGCCGGTACATACCCATTGTAAGTCTATTAATTGTAGACTTAGGGTTTTAACTACAACAATTTACCTAACCCTAGCTCCTTGAATACGGCCGCCCCCTCTCTTTCTCCTCCCACGCCGCCGCCGTGCTTGCCACGCGCCGCCGCCGCCGCCTTCCCTCGCCGGACTTGTTCCGGCCATCGTGAAGAGGAGTTTCCGTCCGTGCTGATCTCGTCAGGCCTTCTAGTGCAGGCTGACGAAGGAGTCTCCCTTCCGGTCGTGGACCTGATTGACGAATCTACAGCCGCCTACCGTGAAGAGCCGGTCTTCTTGTAATTCCGGTTGGAGCCAGGCGCAAGTCGCCAGCAAGGTAATCTACTAATCATCCTATGAATGGTTTATAGCATGATTTTATTGTATTGAACGTTTTCCGGCGCCAATTTTTAAACTTCCGCTACGCCGCCGGGAGACGGGATCCGGATCCGCCACCGCTTTCCCAACAATCGCGAGTGTAACTAGGTAAATCCATTTACCTAAAACACATCCAGTACTCTGGCCAGAGATTTAAACACTATTATCCCCTCAGATAGCATAGGATATCCACGCATGAAAGCGAGCGGTGAATCCTCGACAACGAAGCATCGACTCCTACATGCATCGGGACCTCACCCAATCCCGCCGCCTAATGACCCCAAGTGAGTCGGCAAACGGGTCAAAGTGAGGCGCCTATCATGTAGAGTCTCAATGACATTTCGAGTAGTGAGGACTAATCAGTACAACCAAGACCTCGGACTTATCCACTCGACAAATGGTAACCACATGGAAAGTCCGAACGAGGGTAGTTTGATAGATCACCAGGTCACTATCCATCCGCATGCTCAGAACATCACAATGTTCCCTACCAATGAAACATGGTTTTGACGGCCCAATCGACTAGGAACGAGTTCAGAATGCACAGTGACTATTAGATGTGTTTCATGATAGCCATCATATCCACTATCGCATCTAACATACACTATGGTGCATTCTAGGTCTTTATCCAACACAATTGTAAACATTATATAACATAATGAAAATAAAGAATGCCATAAATAAATGCGTATTTCATAAATAAAGATTGTCATATACAAGAGTCTATAAAACCCACACGCCACAAGTTGGCTAGTTGGGCATCTACTCTAACAAATGATGCTCTGGTCATCCGAGCAATGATAGCCAATTATTAAGTAGCTCGCGTCTTTGTGGATTCGGGGAGTTCTGTTAATGTAATTTTCAAAAGTGCTGTAGATCAAATGGACCTTGGGGAGTACCGCATGGAACCTGTGAATACACCTCTGTTCGGGTTTACAGGTCACTCTCTGCAACCAGTGGGGGTTGTTCAGTTGCCTCTCTCACTTGGATCGGGTGAGCGTAGGAAAACTAAGGTCGTTGAATTTACTGTGATAAATGCATCCTCCTCTTACAACGTCATATTGGGGAGGCCAGCCATGGCCACTTTTCTCGCCGTAGCCTCGACGTTACATCAAAAAATCAAATTTCCTGTGGGAGACTTAGTAGGAGAGGTGCTCGGGGATCGAAAGATGGCCAGGAAGTGTTATGTGGAGGAAGTGAGGATAGAGCGGAAAGTGGCTAAGTCCTGCACCCAAGATTATCCTACAGCTCGGGGAGATAGGGGCGTGAATATAGTTGGAGAAGATTTCCAGTTGACTACCGAAGATGAGGAAGAAGAGGTAGTCCTCATTCATCCCACGGGGGTGGTAAAAATTGCTAAATTTCTTCCCGAGCAGATGCGAGTACAGTTGATCCGGTGTCTGGAGGAGAACAAAGATGTGTTCGCCTGGTCACCCGCCGACCTGAAAGGGGTTGAACGAGAAATTATGGAGCACAGGTTAAATGTTTCACCGAGCGCCCGACCTGTTATTCAGAAAAGGAGGCACTTTGGGCCCGAGAAGGATGCTGTAATTAGGAGTCAGGTCGGGGACCTGCTGCAGGCCGCACATATCAGGGAGGTACATTTTCCTACCTGGTTATCTAATGTTGTTCTAGTGCCCAAAGGCACAGGCAAATGGCGAATGTGTGTGGACTTCCAAGATCTAAACAAAGCATGCCCCAAAGATTGTTACCCACTTCCCATGATTGACCAGCTCGTTGATTCCACCTCGGGTCACGAGCTGCTCATTTTTCTTGATGCTTATCAAGGATATCATCTGATCCCACTGGCTGAGGAGGATCAGCGCAAGGTTAGTTTCGTTACTGCAGATGAGACGTTCTGCTATGTGGTTACGCCCTTTGGACTCAAGAACTCCGGGGCAACATATCAGAGGTTGATGGACAAGGTGTTCAGAGATCAAATCGGGCGAAATGTCGAGGTGTACGTCGACGACATATTAATAAAGTTTCGGGAAGAGAAGGATTTCATATTTTATGTGGAGGAGACTTTCTGCACTCTGCGGCATTATCAGATCAAGTTAAATCCTGGCAAATGTTTATTTGGAGCACGGACGGGGAAGTTCTTGGGTTACATGGTGACTCGCCGAGGCATTGAAGCTAACCCCGAGAAGGTAAGAGCTCTGGCGTCAATGTGTCCACCTCGAAATATTCAATAAGTACAAAGGTTGACAGGGAGGATTGCCGCTCTTTCCCGATTTATCTCGAGGTCGGCCGACCGAAGTCTCCCCTTCTTCAAAATACTCCGCAAGGTCAAACAGTTCGAGTGGAATGAGCACAGCGAGAAAGCTTTTCAAGAGCTCAAAGAATATCTGAAAGAGTTGCCTGTTCTGAATAAACCCAAGCTCGGGGAACCCTTATTTGTATATCTGGCTGTCACCCCACAAGCAGCTAGCTCCGTTCTAGTTCGGGAGGAAGAACAAATACATCGGCCGAGATATTTTGTTATCCATGCTTTGAAAGGAGCCGAGCTGAACTACAATACACAGGAGAAATTGGCTTTGGCCCTGGTTATAACAGCTCGGCGTCTCAGGCCATATTTTCTATCTCACCCTATTAGTGTACTCACTAATAGCGCTTTAGGGTAGATCGTCTCTCATCCCGATGCTTCGGGAAGACTGGTTAAGTGGGTTACCGAGCTTAGTGAATATGATATACAGTTTAAACCTCGGGCGGCACTAAAAGCGCAGTTATTGGCAGATTTCTTGGAAGAGACGGTGCACCTCGAACAGGAAGAAAGATGGAAAGTTTATGTTGATGGGTCCTCTTGTTCATCTGGGAGTGGTGTTGGAATAATATTGTATCCCCGTGGGGTGAAGAAACCAGTATGTCTGTAACTTTAGATTTCCAAGCCACTAATAATGAAGCAGAATATGAGGCCTTATTGCTCGGGCTCCGGGCTTCCCAAACCATGGGAATTACTCGGGTGCTATTATATTATGATTCTCAATTAGTGATCCAATAGTGTAATGGTAAGTTCGAAGTGAAGAATGAAAAGATGATTAAGTATGCGGAGGCCTTGAGTAAAATGGTCGAAAATTTTTCTGAACTTATCCTCATACAAATACCTCGGGAGGAAAATTAGAAGGCAGACAGATTAGCTCGGATGGCCAACTCACTCAAACCCACCTCGGGAAACGGATTGCTTGGGCAAGAGCTGATATCACAAATTTATCAAGTTGAGGCAAATCCTGAACACATACTCACCTCGGATTGGCGACATGAAATTCTTGAGTATATCGCTCATCAAATCTTACCTGAGGATCCCCAAAAGGCTCGAAAAATCAAGCGAAGGGCTCTTCGTTTCATGCTATTGAATGGCACGTTGTACAAAAGATCCTTCTCGAGACCATTGTTGAAATGTTTAGGGTCAGAAGAAGCTAGACATGTGCTAAGAGAGATTCACGAGGGATGTTGTGGAAATCACCTCGGAAGTATTGCGTTGGCAAGGAAGGCTCTCCTAGCAGGATTCTTCTGGCCCACTATGCAGAAGGAGGCTTTGGATTTAGTTCCCGCTTGTCATGACTGTCACAGGCACGCCGATTTGCAAAAGCAGCCCGCCGAGCTGTTAAGGTCAGTTCTCTCCTCATGTCCTTTTGACCAATGGGGCGTTGATATTGTAGGACCATTCCCCCCGGCTGGGGGGCAAAGAAAATTCTTGCTAGTCGCCGTGGATTACTTCTCAAAGTGGGTGGAGGCGGAGCCACAAGCTAAGATAACTGAGTCAGAGGTGATGAAATTCTTGTGGAAAAATATCGTCTGTCGTTTTGGTATTCCTCGAAGACTTGTATCAGATAATGGGAGACAATTTTGTGGTACAAAGGTCCGAACCTGGTGTCAAGAAATGAAAATTGAGCAGATCTTTACCTCGGTTTCTTATCCACAAAGAAATGGGCAGGTTGAGGTTACCAACCGATCTATTGTGCAGGCCCTCAAGACAAGACTAGGATCGGCCAGAGGAAAATGGGTGGACGAGCTACCTAGTGTTTTATGGGCCTACCGAACTACATCCCGAACTGGTACTGGAGAAACACCTTACTGCATGGTCTATGGGACAGAAGCTCTTCTACCCGCGGAGATTGGTCAAGATAGTCTTAGGGTGACGGAGTATGGCGAAGGTAATAGCGAAATTCGAAATCTCGAGTTGGACCATGTCGAGGAAAGAAGAAGTAGGGCAGAGGTGCGATTATTTGCTTATCAAAGAATGATGGCCCAGGCCTATAATAAAAGAGTCCGACCTCGAAGATATGAAGTGGGAGATTTGGTCTGGAAGAAGATTCAGTATCAAGGAGATAGAGGAAAGCTTGATCCCAAATATGAAGGGCCATTCAAAATTGTGGGTACAGCGGGCATCTCCGCCTACTATTTGGAAGACGCCTCGGGAAAAAGAACTCAAAGGCCTTGGAACATTATACATCTTCGACGATATTATTCTTAAGATTCTGCTCTTCTGAAAACCACTTATTTCATGAGGAAAGAGAAGTTTTTGCTAAAACATGACAGCATATTGAGCAAATGATTCTTACTAACTACACACTAAGACCAACTATCGTTGGCACTAAGCCCGACCAGCTCGAAAATCGAAGCAAAGTTCCGCACTGGCACGTTTTCGCGTAGCTATTCTACGCAATTACATTAGCCCGACCAGCTCGGCAATCGAAGCCCAGTTCCGCACTGGCACGTTTTTGTGTAGCTCTTCTATGCCATAAGCCCGACCAGCTCGGAAATCGAAGCCCAGTTCCGCACTGGCACGTCTTCACGTAGCTCTTCTACGCAATCACATAAGCCCGACCAGCTCGGCAATCGAAGCCCAGTTCCGCACTGGCACGTCTTCGCGTAGCTCTTCTACGCAATTACATAAGCCCGACCAGCTCGGCAATCGAACCCTAGTTCCGCACTGGCACGTCTTCGCGTAGCTCTTCGATGCAATTACATAAGTCCGACCAGTTCGGCATTCAAAGCCCAGTTCCACACAAACACATTTTCATGTAGCTCGTTTATGGAAGTACACAAGAATTACGATGATGAACAAGTCTTACTACACTTGAACAAAATTTTATAAAGAATCGAAGACATCTCGGGAAAAACTATCTGGCTCCGAGAGTGTTAGTTCAGGAATAGTTCAAAGTAAAATGATACAAGAGTAGAAGGAAGCAAATAGTTCCATTTAACTTCAAACATAAGTACAAAAAGTTAAAAATACAATAACATCAAGGGGGGGGGGTTTATCAGCATCCGAGCTGCCCTCTTCCTGATCCTCGGGCATATCTGCTAGAGCCCGCTCAACGTCAAGAAAGGGGCCGGATACTCTTCTTCAGAAAAGCCGTTCGCCCTGAACTGGGCCAAGCATCCTTCGAAGCCCTTATCAAAGTACATCACGGCCTTCTTCAAGCATAAACGGTCAAAATCCTTGGATTGTAGAAATTTTTCCTTCTCAAGCGCCCAAGAATTAGCCCTTTCCTCTTGAAGTTTCTCCACCTCGGCCAGGCGGAGCTTGCTTTCTTCCTCGGCACACTGAGCTCGGGCATCCAAAGATTGCACTTGGATCTCCATGGATTGCACCTGGGTCTCCAAGGATTGCGCCTGAGCCTTGTAAGTTTGGGCTTCAGCTCGGGCAGACTCCAGCTCGACAGACAAAGACTCTTTCTCCACACTCTCCTTGGTCTGGATTTCCTCCAGCTGTTTCAAAAATGCTTCATGACGACCAAGCACCCCATCGTAGGAGCGCTTGGTCTTGATGACCTCCGCACGAGCCTTGGAGAAACGGCTCGCCGCCTCCCAAAACCATGCCAAGGACTGCACAAGATATAATAAGTTAGCAATAATAATGAAGTACAAAGACGCAACCCCGAACTGGTGCAGACCTGCATGAAATGAAGCCCGGCAGTCTCAAAGACCTCAAGATCAGGAGTCCTCTTCAATTGATCAAAATCCTGGTCGGGGACCAGATGACGAATAAAATCCAGAGAGGCGGAACCTGATGGTTTGGACACAAAAGAAATTTTCGAAGCGTCCAGTAGTGTATAAGGCTCCTCGGTGGATTTTTGCTCAGGAGCCTTATTGGTAGTATCCTCAGGCTCGGTAATCATCACCTTGGGGATGGATTCTTGGGTAGAACCGGTACCCCTCTCTTCATGTCGGCGCAGGACATGCTTCCTGCGCCTCTCCTTCTTTTCTGGAGAAGCTTTTCTATTCTTCTTGCTTGGGGCGCCCGAGCCGGTCTCCTTCTTGTTCTGGGCGCCCGAGCTGTAGGCCCCACCAGATTTGGTCTTGCTCTTCCTCTCCTTTAGCGCCTCAAGCATCACAGCTTTGTCCATCCTGTCGTCTGCAAAGAGTAAAATGCAAGTTAATAGGTCAGATCTCATAAGTGGTAAGGGCAGTATGAAGAAGGTAGTACCTAAATCCCCGACAAGCCGAACTTTTCTCCCGCTAAAATGGAAAAAACACAGAAGATCCTCCTCGATCAACTGCTGGGCGTTATAGCATCTATCTCCTATAGTTTCTAAGAATTTGGACAGGTTAGGTTTCTGCTCGGGCGTCGGAGGGGGCAGAGTAAAGGCATCATCCCGCCATGACATATTGCAGTTCCAAGGATTCTCCCGGCTAGAAAGACGCTTAACAAAAAAATATCTACTCATCCAACCTTTGTGAGAGCTCGGGTTACCACCTATAAACCCGAACTGTTTCCTATTAGAAAGATAGAACTTCCCAGGACCTAGCCTCTTAACTGTGATTATTTGCATCAGAGTATAGGTCGAAAGAGGAACCCCATAAAATTTTAACAAAATCGCTAATGAAAGGAGAGAACTAAAGGAGTTTGGGGTAAGTGTTAGAGTAGATGCCCAACTAGCCAACTTGTGGCATGTGGGTTTATAGACTCTTGTATGAAACAATCTTTATATATGATATTCGCATTTATTTATATGGCATTCTTTACTTTCA
>KQ994560.1:15063-33474 GCA_001598015.1 Dorcoceras hygrometricum
GTTTTGATGCAAGATAAGAAAGTAATTGCTTATGCTTCTAGACAATTGAAGATTCATGAGAAGAATTATCCTACACATGACTTATAATTGGCAGCAGTGGTTTTTG
Source organism: Dorcoceras hygrometricum (assembly GCA_001598015.1). Lineage (NCBI taxonomy): Eukaryota > Viridiplantae > Streptophyta > Magnoliopsida > Lamiales > Gesneriaceae > Dorcoceras > Dorcoceras hygrometricum. Next base: position 15,170 of record KQ994560.1, read on the forward strand.
CATTAAAGATTTGAGACATTATCTTTATGGGGAGAAATGCGAAATCTTTACTGATCACAAGAGCCTTAAGTATTTCTTTACCCAGAAAGAGCTTAACATGAGACATAGAAGATGGCTCGAACTGGATAAAGATTATGATTGTGTGATCAGCTATCACCCAGGAAAATCTAACGTAGTAGCAGATGCATTAAGTAGAAGAAATGTGGATTTAGCTCAGATCTCAGTTCAGATTCCATTAGCGATGGAGATTAACATATTTGAACTGGGAATAGTTACGAAGGAGAACGCTGCTAAGCTATCAGTTCTTACAATCCAGTCTACTTTGAAAGATCGGATTCGAGAGGGTCAAGCAAGGGATGAGCAATTATAGAAATGGAAGAAGCAAGATGAAGACAGAGGAGGAAATCTTTATACCACAGATGGGGAATTGTGAAATACCAGAATAGGTTGTGGGTACCACGCATAGATGATTTGCGTAAAGAGATTATGAATGAAGCCCATAACTCACCGTATTCAATTCACCCAGGAGGAACAAATATGTATAAAGATTTGCAACACCTGTTTTGGTGGCCATGGATGAAGCGAGACATCTGTATTTTTGTTTCTGAATGTTTGACATGCCAGCAAGTTAAAGCAGAGCACCAGAGACCAGCTGGAGTGTTAAAACATCTCCCTATACCAGTATGGAAATGGGATAACATAGCGATTGATTTCGTTGTAGGATTACCAAGAACAGTTCATGGATTCAATGCTATATGGGTTATTATCGATAGATTAACCAAGTCAGCACATTTTCTACCTGTTAAGACAAATTATGATTTCAATAAGTATGCGGTATTGTATGTTAAAGAAATAGTTAGACTCCATGGAATTCCAAGTTCTATAGTATCGGATCGAGATCCCAGATTTACTTCTAGGTTCTGGAAAAGTTTACATAAAGCTTTGGGAACTAAGTTAACCTTCAGTACAGCGTTCCATCCTCAGACAGATGAACAATCAGAAAGGGTTATCCAAATACTGGGGGATTTGTTACTTATGTGTGTTCTTGACTTTGCAGATAGTTGGGATTCTAAATTGCCCTTAGTTGAGTTCGCCTATAATAACAGTTACCAAGCTACAATAGAAATGGCACCATACGAAGCTCTGTATGGTAGGACATGTAGATCACCGATACATTGGAATGATGTAGGTGAAAGAACAGAGATTGGACCTGATATTATAGAACAGACTTCTGAAGATATTAAAAGAATTCGTGATCGAATGAAGACGGCCCAGAGTAGACAGAAGAGTTATGCAGATAGTCATCGCCGAGATCTGAATTTTGAATTAGGAGATCATGTGTTCTTAAAAGTAGCACCAATGAATGGTGTTATGAGATTTGGCAAAAAGGGGAAGCTGAGTCCCAGATTTGTTGGACCATTTCAGATTCTGGAAAAAATTTGGACTTTAGCTTATCGATTAGCTTTGCCTCCAGACTTGTCAGCTGTCCATAATGTGTTTCATATTTCAGCTTTGAGGAAATACGTTGTGAATACTTCACATGTAATTAGACATGAACCTATCAAGTTATCACCAGATTTGACTTACGAAGAAGTACCAGAGAAGATTCTTTCAAGAGAGAATCGTAAGTTAAGGAATAGGACTATCCTTATGTTTAAGATCCAGTGGGCAAACCACTCAGAAAGAGAAGCTACGTGGGAAGTCGAATTTGATATGCAGAAAAGCTACCCAGATCTCTTTAAGTAAGTAATTTCGGGGACGAAATTCTTTTAAGGAGGGTAGAATTGTAACGTCCAGATATTTTTATAGGCCACAATTAGAAAGTTATAAGGTTTGAGGGATTAAATGGAAATGCTAAAATTACTCAGCTTTCGTTTTTATTAAGTTGAATTTCAGATTTTGAGCTTTTTGCGTTAATCAGTTCCTGCCTTAGTTGAATTGATTTCAGTTATGATAATGCAATTGCAGCAGCTACGTGGTTGATCCTACAAGCCAACTGAATCCTTCATTTGTAACCAAAATAGTTCGGGTTTTAAATATGCATCAGATTTCTCTTTGAAATGGAGTAGCGCGTTTAAAAGAGTTTCTGAACATATTGATTAAACGTGTTTCTTCCTTAGGCATTCTAATTCATATATATATAGGGTGTTAGACAGATCATGCATCATTATTTACAAACCAAAACATTTTCCAAAATAAAGCGGTGCTCTCTGTGAAGAAACCGAACAAAACCTTTCAAAGCTTTTTCGGAGGAGACAAGCGGTGTGTAGGTGATTGCCAGGCTTCATCTGTAATTGTGTTTCAGAATTCAGGCAGGTAAACTCTGTTTCTTGCTACACTCATGAAAGCATATATTCAGTTCTGTATGCATGTTTGTATGTATTTTAAAGATTTGAAGATGTGCTACGGCTGTTCTTCAAATAAAAGGAAGTTCATGCTCTGTTTTTATGAAGAAGTACGTGTTTAATGTAATTTTGATTCAGAAAGATTTTAGAAAATGGTTTGGTGATGTTTGTCCCGTAGTTTCTTGAGTTTTCTTCAGATATTTCTTCGAAGTAGCTTACAAGTATCTTATTCGATCCAATCCCAGAAACTTCTTGAGATATTTTGAATTCTTCAGACAAAGGAAAACCATCATCGTTCATGTTTATTCTTGTGTCTAAGTCTGAAATCTGGTTCTTAAACCAAAAGCTGATGTTTGTATGTTGAATAATTCTAAAGCGTGACATTCAGATATTGCGATAAGTCTATGTTCAGATGCGAGTTTGTTTCACATCTGAATTGGGACAGATCCTTCACTGCTGATTATTTCCCTACTTAATTGACCAGTAGACATCTGATCTCCTTTGTTCAAATATAGTTGACATCTGAGTTGACCAATCCAATTTCTTTGACATCTGAATTGACCATTGACATCTGAATTACTTCGTTTAATTGCGTTGACATATGAGTTGACCAGTGAAATCTTAATTGTTTATTCTTCGTTGCGACACTTACATTCGATTCAGATTTCCATAGTTTCTTCTATTCAGATTTCTTTGATTTATACATAATTTCCTGAATTAGATTTCTTATCATTTCCGCTTCCATTCAAGAGATTAATTCATTTCATTCGAATTGATTCGAGTGACATTACTCAGTTTTCATCTTCGCAAGCATTATAGAGAATTCTCATACCATTCCAGAACATCACTATACTTTGAAAACCAGTAAACCGTACCAGAAAAGAAAAGAAAAACAGACTTTATGAAAGAAAGAGCAGAAAGAAAGAATATTTTACAGAAAAGTTTAAAGTTATGGCTTAGACAGCAGAGGTCTCCAGGAAGGGTGAGTGCATGGCTGACGAACCATTGTGTCACTTCACAGATGAAAGGGACAAGATTATGGTTAAGAGAAACTATAATCCCTTTCCAGGAGGGATCAGAGTTCCAGATCGACGGGTCTGTACTTCCCCTCACAGAAAGTCGGGATTTATTCCGCAACACCTGATATCAGATGTAGTTTGATCAAGCGATCGAGACCAATGTACAAGTGTCTATTCCATAAATCCAGAAAAGAAAGAAAGAACAAAGTTGTGATTTTAATCACAGCTCTGTAGAAAGTTTAAAGAAAATATTTTCAGAACTTGTTTATGATTATGCTTTCAGTTTATTCAGATTTCACATTTATAGTTTTTAGCTTATTTTAATATTAAGCTATTCAGATTCAGTTTCCAGCACAGTCTTAGATATCGTTTGCTTGTGTTATGTACCTTCGATATTCCAGTTTTTACCTGCTGAGCCCCTAAGCTCACTAGTTTTCATTGAGTGCAGGTAATGAGCAGTAGGGAGCTGGATGGTAATGAGTTGAACGAAAAATTGTGTTTATCGTGGACACCAGATTTCGTTATTCTTTGAGTTTCAGATTTTGTTGTACATACTCTATTCATAATTTTGTACAATGACAGATTTCAAGTTTCTTTCTTTTGTCGAAATCTGTACCAGAATTATTACTTAATGAATTAATCAATTTCGTTATTTTTCAAAGACTAGATCTGTTTTAGTTCCGCACCTATTATTTGTTCAGATCTGTCTTCCATACTTTGCGCAACGACTTGTGTTTATTTACACTTTAGTCCAGAATTTAGTAGCGACTTTCATGGCAAGTAAGATCGAAATTTTCATACTCTTCAATTTGAACCCCAAAGTTTCTAAAAATCCTTTCAGAAAAGTCGGGTTGCTACAACATGCCTTGATTGAAGAATATGGAAGAGATACGTGTTACCGGAGCGGGGGACGCGAGTCCGGGACACACCACCTTGAATCACACCAAAAACTTGAAAAATCGAGCTTGAGGAGAGGGAGGAGGTGACGTGAAGGTGAGGGAAAGGGGAAGGGAAGAGGAAGCTAGGGTTTACACAAAGATTAGGGTTGAAAGAATGAGTATGTACCCAATGACCCCTCAAATGATTTAATTAAAAAAATTAAGAGTTTTCCTATACTAACCCTCCACTTATATAAAATGCTGAATCAAACTCTAAACATGGGCTTTAAAATCTTAATTTTCGTAATATGTAGCCTCCTCAATTTTAAAATACAATAAAGTTTATTAAAACAGCCCGTATGGACGAAAACCGGGTTCCCCTCGGTAATAATGCATAAAAACCTTATTTTCGGAAATTGCTGCTTAAAAATAATAAATTTATTCTAAAAGTATGAGGGATTAAAACTTTCAAATAATTTTCATCTCAGTCGTCCCAAATCTTGTCCACGCGTCCGGAACTCAAATGTGCTAAAACTTAACATGCATATCATGAAACAATAAAACTATCATTAAATCACATAAAATAGCCTATAATTTTCTAAAATAATTTTTTCCCTAGTCATGCACTCATTTTCACGTAATCAGGATTTCTGAGCGTTACACTCTATGTTAATCGTCTGTAATAAAGCCTCTGATCTGATATATCCGTTGGACACAAGTTCCTAGCCGTTGAAAAGACTTCTGTAAAGTTCTGACATAGTTGTACCTTGTGTCCTTTATCATTTAATACGTCAGCAGACTTTATTGACTTTGAACATGTGACCACTGCACTTAATGTTGACAAGACAAAACAAATCAGTTGTTTCACATCTGAATTGTGACAGATCCTTCACTGCTGATTATTTCCCTACTAAATTGACCAGTAGACATCTGATCTCCTTTGTTCAAATATAGTTGACATCTGAGTTGACCAATCCAATTTCTTTGACATCTGAGTTGACCATTGACATCTGAATTACTTCGTTTAATTGCGTTGACATATGAGTTGACCAGTGAAATCTTAATTGTTTATTCTTCGTTGCGACACTTACATTCGATTCAGATTTCCATAGTTTCTTCTATTCAGATTTCTTTGATTTATACATAATTTCCTGAATTAGATTTCTTATCATTTCCGCTTCCATTCAAGAGATTAATTCATTTCATTCGAATTGATTCGAGTGACATTACTCAGTTTTCATCTTCGCAAGCATTATAGAGAATTCTCATACCATTCCAGAACATCACTATACTTTGAAAACCAGTAAACCGTACCAGAAAAGAAAAGAAAAACAGACTTTATGAAAGAAAGAGCAGAAAGAAAGAATATTTTACAGAAAAGTTTAAAGTTATGGCTTAGACAGCAGAGGTCTCCAGGAAGGGTGAGTGCATGGCTGACGAACCATTGTGTCACTTCACAGATGAAAGGGACAAGATTATGGTTAAGAGAAACTATAATCCCTTTCCAGGAGGGATCAGAGTTCCAGATCGACGGGTCTGTACTTCCCCTCACAGAAAGTCGGGATTTATTCCGCAACACCTGATATCAGATGTAGTTTGATCAAGCGATCGAGACCAATGTACAAGTGTCTATTCCATAAATCCAGAAAAGAAAGAAAGAACAAAGTTGTGATTTTAATCACAGCTCTGTAGAAAGTTTAAAGAAAATATTTTCAGAACTTGTTTATGATTATGCTTTCAGTTTATTCAGATTTCACAGTTATCGTTTTTAGCTTATTTTAATATTAAGCTATTCAGATTCAGATTCCAGCACAGTATTAGATATCGTTTGCTTGTGTTATGTGCTTTTGATATTTCAGACTTTACCTGCTGAGCCCCTAGGATCATTAGTTTTCATTGAGTGCAGGTAATGAGCAGTAGGGAGCTGGATGGTGATGAGTTGAACAAAAAGTTGTGTTTATCGTGGACAGCAGTTACATTGTTCTTTCAGTTTCAGATTTTGTTATACAGAACTGTTATAGTTTTGTATAATAACAGATTATTTTGAAGAAATCTGTATAGACTTCTTGTATAAAGATGTATACATTTTTGTCTGAATACCTGTCAGATGTTGTACCAGTTCCGCACATGTTATTGTTCAACTTCGCTTATGTTTCCGCATTTGTGAGTTGCGTTTATTTGCAATAGTCCAGAATTTAGTAGCAACTTTTATGTTTAATAAATTCGTAAATTTTGGGTCTTTCAATATGAACTCCAAACTTCTGGAATTCCTTTAAGAAAATTCGCGTAGTTACAGTTTGTATCTGAGCATGGTCCTTGAGATAAACACACTTACAGTTTGAATAGCTCTCACCAGCCGCGTCTGAAATTTGTGAGTTTTATTTCATGTTCTAGCATAAAGTAATCTCTCATAATAGAATTGTGGTGGGTTTGGACTACTCTTACAGATATGGCAGGACGAGGTAGAGGTAGAAGAAGTAATATAGAAGGAGATAGTGAATTATAGGGCATGAATCCTGTCCTTAATAGTATGGCCCAACTTTTAGAACGTTTGGTTGACCAAACCAATCAAGGGAATGGTCAATCATCAGGAAGAATGGTTAGTAGAGAAATTTTTTCCCTAGTCATGCACTCATTTTCACGTAATCAGGATTTCTGAGCGTTACACTCTATGTTAATCGTCTGTAATAAAGCCTCTGATCTGATATATCCGTTGGACACAAGTTCCTAGCCGTTGAAAAGACTTCTGTAAAGTTCTGACATAGTTGTACCTTGTGTCCTTTATCATTTAATACGTCAGCAGACTTTATTGACTTTGAACATGTGACCACTGCACTTAATGTTGACAAGACAAAACAAATCAGTTTGAACTAATACAATACAGTCTTCGCATACACTTGTGTTCAAACTGCTTTACTCTGATATGATAGCCTCTGCTGATCTGTTTCTCGGAGCTGGTCTCACAGCTGGTTTCTCCCAGCTGGTCTCTGAGCTGGACTGATAACGTCTATGCTAATTTTCGCTCTGAGTTGGATCAGCTTAGATGTCTTCTGGACCAGCTTGGAGGTCCTCTGCCAGATCAGCTTGGATGTCCTCTGATGGACCAGCTTGGATGAATGCTGGATCAGTTTGGCATCCCCTACTGTTCCACATTAGACACCTTCTCAACAGCTCGCAGCTTGTCTCTTCCAGCTCGCTTCTGATCAGCTACAGTGTTCTTCTTCAGCTCGCATCTGATCATAGTCATCTTAGACCTATGGAGACCGATCGAGTACACCTTGCATACTTGGATTCCTGAAAGAATGTTGTCACTTCTTCTTCTATAGAAACACAAGCCTTCCTGATTACATCTATCTCTTCTAAAAGAACCTTGCTAAATTATCCTTCACTAACCCCATCCCTTTACCAGCTCGCTTTTAAACTGAGCCAGCGTAGACCTACGCTTCTCTAAATAAATCGTTAGAAACTTACGAATAGATTTTGTGTTAATCAAAATTTAGATGTGATTTATTTTATAGATCCAACATAAATAGAAATGGAATATTGTTACCTATGATGGAGAAAGAAATAAAACCTGGGTGCATCATCAGTGCAAGCATACAACAAGCACAAAAGATGTTGAATAATGGTCATACCTGCAATGTTGGAGGAGGTGAACTGAAAAGTCAAGAAGCTTTGTGTTTGAAATTTTAATTTGTGATATCTTATGACATGCAACGTATTAAATTTAAAAAACAGACAAAGTTTTATCTCAAGGTATTTGCTTTAACCCAAGGGATGGATGTTAGTGTTTTATACTGCTATTTAAACAAAATTCTATATTATATATGTTTTGGTTTGTGGTTATGGTTTTGGTTTTGGTTTTCATAGGTCATATACATGAGGGATTTGGGGCATACATTTGAGAGTTTTCGGGTAAAAATGAATAGACAAAATAAGATCAAATATAGAATATGTACTGAAATGACAATATTCTTATTTTGTCTCTTTTGCCAACTGGGTGAGTAAAAGTTCGGCTAACTACAAATTTACTGACCAAACTAAAGTTAGGAATTTGATTTTTATTTTGAAAAATGTCGGTGAAATGAGTCAAATCAGTTGGGTTTCGGTTATTGTCATACGAAATAGGTGGGGAATCGAATGAATTAAACGATTTATTTTTTTAAAACAAATGTTTCGATTTCTTTGTTGGGCCATAAGATTGTTGGGCTCTGTCATAGGCCCAATATGAGAATCGATTCTCTGTGAATTATGATCACACTATATCTGCCTGATCAATCTCTTGCCCTAGCTTTTTGGTAGGCAACTCCGACGAGTAATCGACAACACAAACACAACAAAGGAGACAGGTTCTCTCTTTTATTCCATTTTTTATCTTCGATTTTTGCTGGAAACTTTCGTGAACCCAAATCTTCAGCTATAATGGCTTTAGAGATCGAAAAATCCTCTCAGCCTGTATGTGAGCTAGTGAGTGGCCTTGCAATCCAAATTATGTGCTTCAGGTAGCTCGAAATAGACAAAGAATTATGTGCTACAGGTTCTTTTCTAGACTTCAGAGGCCAGAGGCGTTCTGTGATGTTTTTTCATGTTTTTAGGTTTGCATTTTCGACGAACTGATTTCCATTCATATTTGTTTCTGCTTGGGATTTCATTTACGTGCTAATTGCAAGAATTTACAGTATTTTTTTTCCGATTTTTCATCTTTTTCTCATGTTTTTAATGATTGTTGTTGCAATGACTTGATGGGCATTTTGTATTTTTTTATTTGGTTAGCTCTGCTTAAAGGGGTTTAATGAACAGAATTTCAAATCGTATTAATTCTTTTCTTTCAACGCTCAATGTTTCAGGAACTTTGGATGAGGTCTGTTTGTGGTTTTTCTCTGTGCTTTCGTACATTTGACTTTCCAAAATCAGCATTTGTAGTACTTTCTCAAAAGAGGTTTTTTCCAAATAATTATATTTCTCATATGCCACTCTTGAAAATTTTCTATTACCTTTAAATTATTTGGGCAGAGCCTTGATTTTCTACTGAAAATAGTACCATAAACAAGAAGTTGGATAATTCTTTGTTTTTTGAAAAATGGCATTGATGAAATAATTGAACCATTAGATATTTTACGGACCCAACATTTAAGGTTTGACTCAGGCTACGAATTCTCAGGTACGGCCCTGGTCTCAAAATCTGTTTATTACGTGGTAAGATCTTGATTGTAAGGCAATCATGGCAGAGAACACTGAAATTGAGGACCAGGTTGACCTTGATGATGACAATTATTTTGAAGAGGATGAAGAACCCATGGAAGATGAAGGAACAGGAGAAGGTGGTGAAGAAAATGGTGACGATCTCCAGGACACTGCAAGTGATGATGGTAGGAAAGATCATTCTCCATACGATTCACTTGGGAATGATCTGAACACTAATAGCATCAAGCCGGTGGAAGATGTAGAAAACTCTGATCAAGATCAAGAGAAAATTAAGCATGCGGAACTTCTTGCTCTTCCTCCTCACGGCTCTGAAATTTTTATAGGAGGACTTTCTCGTGATGTTTCGGAAGATGACTTAATGGAACTTTGCGAACCATTTGGTGATGTTTTCGAGGTCAGTAAATTTGCAACTAAAAACTTTTGTGGGTTGATAATTATGCTACCTAATTTGTATCACTTCATAAATGGCAGATTAGAGTTGTGAAGAATAGAGATACTGGTGAAAGCAAGGGCTTTGCTTTTGTCACCTTCAAAAGAAAAGATGAAGCACAGAAGGCCATTGAGAAATTATGTAGCAAAGAATTTAAGGTAGAATTGTACACTTTTATCTTTAATCTTTTGGAATTGTTTTTGTAGTCTATACTAGTTCTAGTTTGTGGTTAGTTCATAGCTGTTATTTATTTCTTACTGCAGGGAAGAACATTACGTTGTTCACTGTCTGAAACTAAATACAGATTGTTTATTGGTAATGTACCTAAAGGTTGGACGGATGATGAGTTCAGAAAAATCATTGAAGCCACTGGTCCTGGTGCAGAAACCATAGAACTCATTAAGGTCCAATATAGATTTTCTAATGACTGAATTGCCAACATGTGTCAATTTGTGTACACAGATTTAATTTTTTATGACCTATGCTTATTTACAGGATCCTCAAAACCCAACGCGTAATCGAGGTTTTGCCTTTGTGGAATATTACAACAATGCCTGTGCTGATTATGCTAGACAAAAATTTTCTGCCGTAAGTTTTAAGCTGGAAGGCAACACGCCAACTGTCACATGGGCGGATCCGAAGATTACTCCAGATCATTCTTCTGCTGCCGCTGCTCAGGTATCACCTCAAATATCTGACATTGCTAATCTTCGAAATCTGTTACGCTGGAGACTTATTGTGCTGTAGAGGATTTTGTATGCTTTTGACTTCTGAACTCTAAATATTGATTTTTTTTTACGTCTATTTGAGTTCTAATTCTGTCATTTGTTTAAACGATAGGCTTTTATATTTCGGAAAGTAATTAAAGATCGTATATTTAGTTGTGTAACTACAGACTTAATGTTGAACCAACACTAGATGAGGCATGTAAATGAGTTGGTGGGACATAAAAAGTTTGATTAGCCCATGGTAAATTATTTCCTTATGACAGTAACTCGAACCAATGCTATATGAGGCATGAAAGAAATCGGGTGGCACACAAAAAATTGATTTAGCTTATACTGAAATTAGTTTTGATCATAGTGTACTCGTAACACATACATGGATTTATTGAGCAAATAAGAACTATGTTGTGCTTGATACATTTATGTTCATTTTAGATTTGAAAGTGCAATGGACCCCATCTCCGAATTATCAATTTATAGTTTTCAGCTAAATCTGATGAAGTGTTATGCATGTTATGCTTTGACGTGTTATTCTCCCAAGTATTATGTATTTAGTTGGTCGTGTATCTTTCTTCTGGGTAAATCTGTTGCGGATTTTGATTGATCGAGTATGCATGTGGATTCTCTTGCCAAGTGTTCTCACCCCTTTGTCAAATCGTGCTCTCTACTTTTAGCCAGGATGGTGCTCCTATGCACTTTTCCTCCCTAAAAAAGTTTATCTTCATTTCTCATAATATGGTTGTACACCTATACTGCTACGCTTCAAGTTTATTAGGGTACTACAGTACCACTTGCTTCTCTATACTTCCAAAATTTTTAACTGTCTATGATCTGTTTGAAATTAGTCCAATGATTGTAAATTTAAAACAACTTTTATTGAAATTATTTAGTTTAAGATTTTACTTCTCATCTTATGGAGGCAGATTATGATTATCTGAAATATTTAATTTACTTAATGCCATTGAAGAGCGGATTGGGGACAGTGTATTCATTGTCTGCAGTATCAGTGTGTGACAAACATGTAATTTTGTTCTCTTAGGGGATATTTTGTGTATTAATGGGATATTGATGTGATCGGTGTTTTGAGTATTCAAGATTTTGTGGTGATTGGTTGAACAATGGTTGAAGATAATTAATCAACTGATATGTTCATTTTTGGCCAGCCTTGCTACGAGTTTTGCAAAGTTTCTCATCTCCTACGTTTTGCAGTAATTTCCATATTTCTCTGTATAGTAGTCAGAAAAAATCTTAACTTCGATGGTTTACATCATTTTGAAAAATTAATTTTATATCCTGCTCAATTGTTTTTCAGGTCAAGGCACTCTATGTTAAGAATATACCTGAAAATACACCAACTGAACAATTGAAGGAACTCTTTGAACGACATGGGGAGGTCATTAAGGTTGTTATGCCACCAGCCAAAAGTGGTGGGAAAAGAGACTTTGGATTTGTCCACTATGCAGAAAGGTCGAGTGCTTTGAAAGCTGTCAAAGACTCCGAGAAGTACGAAATTAATGGTATGTTCTAACATACTTGTATATAACCAGAAATTGGCTATGAAGATCATTATGTATAAGAAAAGTCGATTGCCGTCTTTGATAATTCTTGCCTGAACAGTCAGCCTGTTGGATGAAAGCAATCAATTTTTTTGGATATGATAAAAAATTGTGAAATTGGTATATGCTCTAGCATGCTCATGAATTGACTAAAAAATTTAGCCTCACCGCTTGGTAAGCCAAATATGGAGTTGAATTAGCTATGAAAGAACTCATCATGAGCAATCTCTGGTTTGAGGGCATAAGTTGATGTCCTATTAGCCATTGACCTTATTACAAGCTTGGAAGTTTAGAGTTTTAATGCCCATGATATATTTATAATCCCTTATGGGATGTATGGGCTTGAACTTGAGTCTACTTGGACCGTTGCTAAGTCTTGTCTGTCTTATTTTATATATATGGAATATTGCCCCTTGCCTTTTATTTTCTATGGTGGTTAGTTTCATTGTTGACTCGTATATATACATAGTAAGAGTACCTTAGGAGCTGGTTCATAGAACACCTCTAGTTCATTTCGCTTTTTGAAGATCTTTTCGATCCATTTAAAATACAGGTCAGGTGTTGGAAGTTGTTCTTGCAAAGCCTCAGGCGGACAAGAAGCTGGATGCAGCCACTCCTCATAATCCTTCACCAATTCCTAACTACATTCCTCACCAAGGATATACCGGTATAACCATGAACCCTTATGCCCCAATGAGTGGATTTCAGCAGGTAGTCGCCGAACCTTTTGTTTGTTTTTCTCTTGTTTTACATTGGATGACTTGCTTCTAATATGTGTGAATTCCTCGTAAGCCTATGATTTACGGAAGGGGACCAATGCCGGCAGGAATGCAGATGGTGCCAATGGTCTTACCCGATGGTCGAATTGGATATTTTCTGTAAGTTTGTCATGTGTGGACTTGCATGTGTAAGCACACAACTTCCACATATAATCAGTAACTATCTGTGTTTTTGCAGCCAGCAACCAGGTGTATTGATGCCACCATCTGTGCGCCCAAGGAGGGATGATAGGAGTAATAGCAGTCGAGGAGGACCTGGCAGTAGTAACGATGATAGTAGTCGAAATAGACGGTACAGACCATACTAGAGATGGGGGTGTATCAAGTAATGGCACTTTGCCCCTACAGCCATGGGGAAACTGTAATGATAGATTTAGTGATAGAAAACTATGGTAGAGCAACCTTTTGTTGGGATATTTTACCGGAATACTTGAATATTCTCTCTGTCGGATATATTATTGAGCGCTTTTGAAATCGTTCGTTGCCAAAACAAATAGAGGAAATTATGGTCAATCAATTGAATCAACTATTTGTGATTAACTGCTTCAAAATCTTTTGGATATAACCCGTACTGAGAGCAAAGATTTCACCAAAAACTTTTCAATAATAATTTATTAACATGTAAAATAAAATTTAATATACATGGATAATAATAATAAAATAAATTAAAACAGTTTGACCAAGTTTAAAATTATCTATCTATTTCAAAACTTCATAAATAATTCTTAAAAACAAATACATTTTCCAAGTTTTATTCGACTCAGGCAAGTTGGACTTGCATGGCTCTAGGACTTCCATGGGACATCTGTCAAGAACGAAGCTTTTTCCCTCCAATAGTATCTAAACCGACGGCGGCTTTTGGTCTTTCAGCTTCCCCGCTTTATTAATGCTCTGATCACATACTACGTACTTCCCGATCGATTGTGTTTTCCACAGCACTTCAAGGATTATCATGGCTGGAAAGAATACCAAATCACCCGCAATTGGAATTGATCTGGGCACCACTTATTCATGCGTAGCCGTGTGGCGGCACGATCGTGCCGAGATCATACCAAATGATCAGGGCAGCCGCACAACACCTTCTTATGTAGCTTTCACTGAAACAGAACGTCTCATCGGCAGTGCCGCCAAGAATCTCGTTGCCGTGAACCCGACCAATACTGTTTTTGGTAGATACTTTTATTGTTATAATTGATATTAATGTGATGTTCTATGGTTTATGTTGTCTTGTGCTCTATATGTTTGCTTCTTTTGGTAGATCAAAAGTCAGGAAAACTACCTAATTACATAGCACCTCTCTCTAAGAACAGAAAGCATAAGCCATTTACTGTTTTTTTTTCATAATCCATTGTACAGATGCTAAGAGGTTGATTGGTCGGAGATTCAGCGATCCTTTGGTACAGAGTGATGTGAACCTCTGGCCTTTCAAAGTCATTTCTGGCCCTGGTGATCGACCTGTTATTGTAGTTACATACAAAGGCCAGGAGAAAAAGTTTGTGGCCGAAGAGATTTCTTCGATGGTCCTAACCAAGATGAAAGAAACGGCCGAAGCTTTTCTTGGGTTGACAATGAAAAACGCAGTTATTACGGTACCCGCCTACTTCAATGATTCCCAGAGGCAAGCGACTAAGGATGCTGGAAGAATTGCTGGGTTCAATGTCTTGCGTATTGTTGTCGAACCAACTGCTGCCGCCATTGCTTATGGTCTTGACAAAAAGTTTGGCAGCTCTAATGAAAAGAACAATGTGCTCATTGTCGACCTCGGGGGTGGCACCTTCGATGTTTCTCTTCTCAGTGTGGAGCAAAATGTGTTTAAGGTGAAAGCCATCGCTGGTGACACCCATCTTGGAGGGGAGGATTTTGACAATAGAATGGTTGAGCATTGTGTTGAAGAGTTCAAAAGAAGGCACAAAAAGGACATAAGAAACAACCCGCGAGCATTGAGGAGGCTAAGGACCTCATGTGAGAGGGCAAAGAGGAATCTATCTTCTGCTGCCGAAACAACTATAGGAATCGATTGTCTGTACGATGGAATCGATTTTCACTATAAAGTAACTCGTGCAAAGTTTGAGGAACTCAACATGGATTTGTTTCAGAAATGCATTAACGCAGTTGAGGAATGCTTGGATGATGCTAAGATGGACAAGGAAAGTATCCACGACGTGGTGCTTGTGGGAGGATCTACTAGAATTCCAAAGGTGCGGCAAATGCTTCAAGATTTCTTTCATGGTAAGGCCTTGTGCAAGAGCATTCATCCGGATGAGGCTGTTGCTTCTGGTGCAGCCATTCAAGCAGCAGTATTAACTGGACAAGGCAATGCAGAGGTTCAAGACATATTGTTATGTGATGTAACGCCTTTGTCCCTTGGTGTGCATGTCCGAGGAGACGCTATGAGTGTTGTCATACCAAGAAACACCGCTCTTCCCACCAAGGAGGAGAAACATTTCATGACATGTTGGGACAACCAACGCACTGTACTTATTCAAGTGTTCGAGGGAGAAAGGGCAAAAACGACTGATAACAATTTGTTGGGTAAATTCGAGCTTACTGGCATTACACCTGCTCCAAGAGGGGTACCGAAGATATCCATCTGCTTCGATATCGACGCTGATGGGATCTTGAATGTCTCCGCCGAAGATCAAACGAGTGGGAATAAAAAGAACATGACAATCATCAATGATAAAGGCAGGTTATCTACTGAAGAGATTGAGAGAATGCTTCACGAAGCCGAGCTTTTCAAGGCCGAAGACGAGCAACATAGAAGGACAATTGAGTCCATGAATGCTCTAGAAAACTACATCTACAGTTTGAGAAGAAAAACAAAAAATGACAACAATTTCGCGTTGACGTTGACAATTTCAGACCAGAGGAAAATTGAGCTTGCCATTGAGCAGGCAAAGGAGTGGCTGGACAGCAACCAACTGGCCGGAGAAGACGAGTTTAAGGACAAAATGAAAGAACTAGCGAGCACCTGCGATATGTTCATATTTTTTTTTTTTGACATGAAAATATGACTTTTCATATTTTTTTGGTATGTTCATATATTTCCAGCATTAATGGCTTTGCTATACCTAGAATACGGAGTTGGTGGAAAAAGTTGTGCGATTGAAGTGAAATTTAATTCAACAAATGAAAATTGATTATATTATTAGTATTTTAATTGACTAATACTAATATATAATGTACATCCACCGTGAATTCATATTTTATATAAGTTGTGCGATTGAAGTTGTGCGATTGAAGTGAAATTTAATTCAACAAATGAAAATTGATTATATTATTATTAGTGTTTTAATTGACTAATACTAATATATAATGTACATCCACTGTGAATTCATATTTTATATAATATAAATTAATTAATTCTAGATACATATGACGAAATTAAACAATTTTCACTTCTAGTCAATTAAAAGAACATACTGCTACATATTCACCCAAATTACTTCACTCAACTATTTTTAATATTCACTTTGTTTTTAAATGCAATAGTAGCATTAGGAATAATTCAGAACTACTAATATTAGTAACTTATTTATTTTCTTTGTGATATTATAACTTTAAATAAATTATATGCTTGAAAAATCGATTTATAAGAGATTAATCCTAGTTAATTCAATGTTTTTTTTATTAATGTCTTTATTATAATTTTATTATCTTCTAAAATATATTATTTTGTATTAATATTTAGTATTTCATTTCATCATTATAAGTTTTGTTCCAATTCAGTCATCCTAAATAAATTTTTTCTTACTATTATTATTATATAAATGTTAATTTATAGTAGCGATGTTCTGATAAATAATAATTAATAGTTTTTATTAATAGCTATCCCTTTAGACATTTCTCTACCTTACATATATAAATTCTATGTACCTTATTAGTGGGAACGAATATACACGGCACGTGATTTAGGGGTGAACAAACTCCTTAAAAGTTTTATGCTTAAAAATGATTTTGCAAATCAGCGAGTTATCGGCTAATAGCATTACTCAGTCTGAGCTATTTTATTAAGCAATAAAATTAATTACGAAGAATGAACTAAATGAAACAATGAACAAAAATATTCAAATGCATGTAAGCTTAAATCAGATATGTGTAGAGATTTGTTTTTGAAAGTTCGAAGCAAACCTTCTATTTCTCCTCTTCTTTGGATCTGAAAGGATTAAAACTTTGAATAAGATAGAAGATATCCGATACCACTTAGATAGGCAACACCCGATTTGAACTCATAGTTCTCTTTTTATAACAGCACATACACTTTACAATATATTCGAAAGGCTATTTAGAATCAATACAATGAAAAACACAGCCTATCTATTTAAGCTCTAAGGTGAAATCCATACAAAAGATTTAAGATAGTCTAATCTGCTTCGTATAGCTCTGAGCTATTTCTTTCTGCAATACAACTCTGAGTTGTTTCGACCTTATTTGTATAGCTCTGATCTGCTTCGACCTTCTTTGTATAGTTTTGATCTGTTTTGTTCTACACTGTACAACTCTAAGATGTTTGAAACAAAGTTTGAAACAAAGTTTTCGTATAGCTCAAACAAAGCTTCGACCTTCTTTGTATAGTTTTGATCTGTTTTCGTATTGATCGTCTCCCGGCTTTTTCTATGTTCTTCCACTGCCTCGCCGGGGGCGGATCCGGATCCCCAACAAAGTGAGTCGGCAAACGGGTCAAAGTGAGACGCCTATCATGTAGAGTCTCAATGACGTTTCGAATCGTGAGTACTAATCAGTACAACCAAGACCTCGGACTTATCCACTCGACAAATGGTAACCACTTGGAAAGTCCGAACGAGGGTAGTTCGATAGATCACCAGGTCACTATCTATCTGCATGCTCAGAACATCACAATGTTCCCTACCAATGAAACATGGTACTTCGCATCGCAGATACTAGTCTCGAACTCGGGCGGCCTTATCCTCATTTTGACGGCCCAATCGACTAGGAACATGTTCAGAATACACAGCGACTATTAGATGTGTTCCATGATAGCCGTCATACCCACTATCACATCTAACATACGCTGTAGTGCATTCTAGGTCTTTACTCAACGCAATTATAAATCATTACACACATAATGAAAGTAAAGAATGCCAAATAAAAGAATGCGAATATCATATATAAAGATTGTTTGTACAAGAGTCTATAAAACCCACACGCCACAAGTTGGCTAGTTGGGCATCTACTCTAACAATCTCCCACTTGCCCTAAAGCCAACTACTCATTAGACGCAGTCCCATTGTTTCGCGATGTTTTTCAAACAACGGTCCAGGCAAGGGCTTCGTAAGTGGATCAGCAACGTTGTCTGCAGAGGCGACTCTCTCAACTGCTATGTCACCTCTAGCCACAATATCCCGGA
>KQ994561.1:54718-72908 GCA_001598015.1 Dorcoceras hygrometricum
AACGGTCCAGGCAAGGGCTTCGTAAGTGGATCAGCCACGTTGTCTGCAGAGGCGACTCTCTCAACTGCTATGTCACCTCTAGCCACAATATCCCGGATTATGTGGTATTTCCTCGGTATGTGTTTGGATCTTTGGTGAGACCTAGGCTCCTTTGCTTGCGCAACGGCACCCGTGTTGTCGCAGTACATCGGGACTGGACCAACTCCATTAGGAATGACGCCCAACTCTTGGACGAAATTCCTTATCCAAATGGCCTCCTTAGCAGCAGCTGATGCTGCGATGTACTCAGCCTCAGTGGTTGAATCCGCGATGGTGTCTTGCTTGGAACTCTTCCAAGAGACAGCACCACCATTGAGCATAAATACAAATCCAGAGTTTGATTTCGGATCATCCACGTCACACTGGAAGCTAGAATCTGTGTAGCCTTCCAGTTTCAGTTCACCACCCCCATAGACCATGAACATATTCTTAGTCCTTTGTAAGTACTTAAGAATATCCTTCACGGCCTTCCAATGCAATTGGCCGGGGTTGGCCTGGTAGCGACTCGTGACGCTCAGAGCATATGCGACATCCGGTCTAGTGGAGATCGTGCCATACATAATACTACCTATTGCCGAGGCATATGGCACACGTGTCATACTCTCTATCTCCTCATCAGTCTTCGGACACATAGACTTAGATAGGGTGATCCCGTGGCACATAGGTAGGTGTCCTCTCTTGGACTCTTCCATAGAGAACCTCTTAAGTATGGTATCGATGTAGGTGGCTTGGGTGAGTCCTAGAAACCGTTTCGATCTATCCCGATAGATCTGTATTCCAAGAATATAGGATGTTTCACACATGTCCTTCATCGATAATCTACTAGACAACCATACTTTAGTTGACTGCAGCATTCCTACATCATTCCCAATGAGTAGAATGTCATCAACATAAAGTACGAGGAATGTCACAGCGCTTTTAACTACCTTCTTATAAACATATGGCTCCTCGGGATTCTTGATGAAACCAAATTCCTTAATTGTTTCATCGAATCTCAGGTTCCAACTCCTCGATGCTTGTTTGAGACCGTAGATCGATCTCTGAAGCTTGCATACCTTATGCTCGCTTCCAACAGATGTGAAACCCTCAGGCTGCGTCATATAGATCTCTTCCTTAATGTTTCCATTAAGGAACACAGTTTTCACATCCATTTGCCATATCTCATAGTCGTACCATGCGGCTATGGCTAATAAGATCCTAATCGACTTGAACATTGCGACTGGTGAAAAGGTTTCATCATAGTCAACTCCTTGCCTTTGAGTGTAACCTTTCGCGACCAGTCGTTCCTTGTAGGTCATTACCTTACCATCAGGTCCAAGTTTCCTCTTGTATACCCTTTTGCACCCAATAGGAACAATTCCTTCGGGAGGGTTAACAAGAGTCCAAACTTGGTTCGCATGCATTGAGTCAAACTCAGACTGCATTGCTTCAAGCCACAAATTAGAATCAGCATCAGAAATTGCCTCCTTGAAAGTTCTTGGATCAGATCCAACAACTTGATCACCTTGATCATCTTCAAGGAGAAAACCATATCTCTCAGGAGCCCTAGGAACCCTTTCGGATCTCCTAGGTGCGACCATTTCTGGTACTGGCTCTGGAGGTGTAGGAGATTCACCTGGTACTTCAGTTGGTTCTCGAACCTCTTCGAGTTCTACTATTTTGCCCTTTCTATCAAGTAGAAATTCCCTTTCCATAAAGGTGGCATTCCTAGAAACAAACACTTTTGTTTCGCTAGGATAGTAGAAATAGTATCCAATGGAATTATTTGGATACCCAATGAAGTAGCATAAGATGGATCTCGTATCCAGCTTATCTCCCACTTTCTGCTTCACGTAAGCAGGACATCCCCAAATCCTCATTTTTGAGTATTTGGGTGGTTTGCCCATCCATATCTCATATGGAGTTTTATCCACTGCCTTGGTGTGGACATTGTTCAACAACATTACCGCCGTTTCGAGCGCATAGCCCCAAAACGAGGTAGGAAGCTCAGTGAAGCTCATCATAGATGTCTCCTCAGATAACATAGGATATCCATGCATGTCTGCGAGCGGTGAATCCTCGACAACGATGCATCGACTCCTACATGCATCGGGAGTCGATGCATCGGGGCCTCACCCAATCCCGCCGCCTAACGAGCACAAGTGAGTCGGCAAACGGGTCAAATTGGGGTGCCTATCACGTAGAGTCTCAATGATGTTTCGAGTCGTGAGGACTAATCAGTACAATCAAGACCTCGGACTTATCCACTTGACAAATGGTAACCACTTGGAAAGTCCGAACGAGGGTAGTTCGATAGATCACCAGGTCACTATCCATCTGCATGCTCAGAGCATCACAATGTTCCCTACCAATATAACATGGTACTTCGCATCGCAGATGCTAGTCTCGAGCTCGGGCGGCCTTATCCTCGTTTTGACGGCCCAATCGACTAGGAACATGTTCAAAATACACAGTGACTATTAGATGTGTTTCATGATAGCCGTCATACCCACTATCACATCTAACATACACTATAGTGCATTTTAGGTCTTTACTCAACGCAATTGTTAATCATTATACAACACAATGAAAGTAAAGAATGCCATAAATAAATGCGAATATCATATATAAAGATCGTTTCATACAAGAGTCTATGAACCCACACGCCACAAGTTGGCTTGTTGGGCATCTACTCTAACAATCTCCCACTTGCCCTAAAGCCAACTACTCATCAGACGCAGTCCCATTGTTTCGTGATGTTTTTCAAACAACGGTCCTGGCAAGGGCTTCGTAAGTGGATCAGCAACGTTGTCCGCAGAGGCGACTCTCTCAACTGCTATTTCACCTCTAGCCACAATATCCCGGATTATGTGGTATTTCCTCAGTATATGTTTGGATCTTTTGTGAGACCTAGGCTCCTTTGCTTGCGCAACGGCACCCGTGTTGTCGCAGTACACCGGGACTGGACCAACTCCATTAGGAATGACGCCCAACTCTTGGACGAAATTCCTTATCCAAACTGCCTCCTTAGCAGCAGCTGATGCTGCGATGTACTCAACCTCAGTGGTTGAATCCGCGATGGTGTCTTGCTTGGAACTCTTCCAAGAGACAGCACCTCCATTGAGCATGAATACAAATCCAGAGGTTGACTTCGAATCATCCACGTCACACTGGAAGCTAGAATCAGTATAGCCTTCCAGTTTCAGTTCACCACCCCCATAGACCATGAACATATTCTTAGTCCTTCGTAAGTACTTAAGAATATCCTTCACAGCCTTCCAATGCAATTGGCCGGGGTTGGCCTGGTAGCGGCTCGTGACACTCAGAGCATATGCGACATCCGGTCTAGTGGAGATCATGCCATACATAATACTACCTATTGCCAAGGCATATGGCACACGTGTCATACTCTCTATCTCCTCATCAGTCTTCGGACACATATACATAGATAGGGTGATCCCGTGGCACATAGGTAGGTGTCCTCTCTTGGACTCTTCCATAGAGAACCTCTTAAGTATGGTATCGATGTAGGTGGCTTGGGTGAGTCCTAGAAACCGTTTCGATCTATCCCGATGATCTGTATTCCAAGAATATAGGATGTTTCACACATGTCCTTCATCGAGAATCTACTAGAACCCTCTAATGAAATCGAGAAAGCAAGTTTCTTTAGTGGGTACACGGAGCCCAATCAAGCGATCATGGTCCCGAATAATATCAGCCAACCACGACCCCCAAAAGGTAGTTTCCGATTGCAACCGGTGCAACCTCCATGTATTCACCTCACGTCCAGTAAGGGCCCAATAATATGACGCCGTTTACTATCACGTGTCAAGATGACCCATCAATGTTGAGTCGTGAAGGACGGTCCCCTTAACGTCCACAATAATATGAGCCAACGTTAAGGGAGTTCCAACCGACTCACAACAATTGTCAATGGCGTGGACAACTTTCCGGCATACATGACCCCCTCAATAATATGAGCCGGGCCATGTATACGTGTAGCATCGACGTACACCCATTGTTGATGGAAGGTATGGATAATTTAAACAAATTTAAATCCCCTTTGGTTTATCGAATAAACTTTTATCTTGATATTAGTTTTAAATCGTATTTAAAACGAGGGATTTTATTTTTGAAAATTTGGTCTCATGAAATATATTAAATCATATTTAAAACATGCGGATTCAACTAACTATATATCACATATAAAAACATTGGGATGATCGATCGCGAGAGCTATGCGGTCCGTGGTTGCCAATCACGGACCTGGGTCCAATCCTAGGTGAAATGTAATATGCAATGCAATCCTATTACATTTGATTCCGATTTTACAGATCTTCGGTCTTCAATATCTTTGATCGTCATCGGGCCCACCATCTTCAAAAGTCCTCCCACTAAGTAGTAATTTACAATTAAATTTCATGACAAATAAGGGATACATTTTAAGGGGTGGGAACGGGCCACAAACAGACCCACTTTTATAAAATGATAATCAACAATATTAAATACAACCGAAATCGCAAAACCTAACACATTGGGGCATGGCTCTCGATCATCCCAATCATGCAATCAATCTAATTAATATGCCTAAATTAAATAATCAAATTATTTATCGCAAAATCATATTTTAATCATAAATTCGCATTTTATAATAAAATCGCATTTTGTCGATAAAAATCAACAAAATCATATTTAATTATAAAATCATATTTTACAATCAAAATCGTATTTTGCAATTTTAATTGCATCATATTGGGCCAAAAACAATTTTGGGCCCAAAATCTCAAAAATTTCAAAATCGACCAAAATCGGCCCGATATCGAATATCAGCCCGAAAACTTCATGGGCTGCCCGGGAGATATCGAATCCCAAAAACTTCATGGGCTTCCCGGGACAGGCCCGAACTAAACCTAGAAGTAAAATTCAGCCGTCGCAACAATCTTCCGGTCCGGACGGGAATCACGAATCCAGTACTTGTGTGACCCTCAATGGTTCAGGGATACAGCTAGCCGTGGGCCCACAACCATTGCGGCTCCGAAATCACAATTTCGGACTTGCCCAATGGATCATGGTAAAGCGTCTAGCAACATCGTCCCATGATCCCATAGGTATCACTGATAGTGCCTGCAAGAACCAGTTGGTCGTGAGTTTCCGTACGGGAATCACGAATCCAGTACTTGTGTGACCCTCAATGGTTCAGGGATACAGCTAGCCGTGGGCCCACAACCATTGCGGCTCCGAAATCACAATTTCGGACTTGCCCAATGGATCATGGTAAAGCGTCTAGCAACATCGTCCCATGATCCCATAGGTATCACTGATAGTGCCTGCAAGAACCAGTTGGTCGTGGTTAGCGTACAGTACGGTCCTCTCAATCCATATATCCCGATCAGATCAACGGCCATTGGTAAATCGAGAGTCGTTATAGATCCGATAGCTATGCACACATCTTGGAGATCGAATAGTGACATTGCGAGTGTAACTAGGTAAACCCATTTACCAAAAACACTTCTAGTACTCTGTCCAGAGATTTATACACTATCGTCTCCTCAGATAATATAGGATATCCACGCATGCCTGCGAGCGGTGAATCCTCGACAAAGATGCATCGACTCCTACATGCATCGGGGCCTCACCCAATCACGCCGCCTAACGACCCCAAGTGAGTCGGCAAACGGGTCAAAGTGGGGCGCCTATCACGTAGAGTCTCAATGACGTTTCGAGTCCTGAGAACTAATCAGTACAAGAAAGACCTCGGACTTATCCACTCGACAAATGGTAAACACTTGGAAAGTCCGAACGAGGGTAGTTTGATAGATCACCAGGTCACTATCCATCTGCATGCTCAGAACATCACAATGTTCCCTACCAATGAAACATGGTACTTCGCATCGCAGATGCTAGTCTCGAGCTTGGGCGGCCTTATCCTCGTTTTGACGGCCCAATCGACTAGGAACGTGTTCAGAATACACAGTGACTATTAGATGTGTTTCATGATAGCCGTCATACCCACTATCACATCTAACATACACTATAGTGCATTCTATGTCTTTACTCAACGCAATTGTTAATCATTATACAACACAATGAAAGTAAAGAATGCCATAAATAAATGCGAATATCATATATAAAGATAGTTTCATACAAGAGTCTATGAACTCACACGCCACAAGTTGGCTAGTTGGGCATCTACTCTAACAAGAGCATGCTGGGCCTTTAGGCTCGCTAGGTTTAAATGGTGCAGGTGAGCATGATGCTGATTTTATTCCGACCGGCGGTGAGGACCTCTGATGCTCCGCTGCGGCTGTTACCCCGTGACCACTCAGTTATTTTATGTCATTGCTTTAAACATGTTCAGTTTTCCGCAACAGTTTTAAATACTCTGATTTTTATGTTAGCTTGTGCGATATGGATTGGGGATACTTTGCAGTTAGTTTTAAACGGATGTTGAGATGGTATTTTCAAATGCTTTAAGTTATGGTTTTTATTTATAGCTTGCTTTAAGATATGGTTTTTATTTATACCTTTTATTAAATGTTTATTCCACATCTGCCTTTCAAAAAAAAAATTTAGAGGTTTAGCATGTTTCAATAGTTGGAGGAAGGATGGAAGTATGACTTTCTAAATTGGCTGGGGAAGTATGACTTTCCTTTTAGCTGATAGAGGTCTAATTGCTATTTTGGATTAGGTGGCCTGAAATTTTTTCACATCATAATGTTTTGTTTTGGAAACTGTGCAGATGGATCTGATCTTATCGTCGATCGGGATTATGATGAAGCCAAAAAGATGGACTCGAAACAAATGTTCCCTGGACCTGACCTGGGCCCATTAATCTTGTTTAAGCCCATGAAATTTCTATAAATTGGGTCTTAGGGGGAGCCTTTCATTTGTACGAAGTTGTATTGACAACCTCCATAGCTCCCCTTTCCTCACTCTCGCCCTCCTCCTCTCGCCGCCGCCGTCACCGCCCGCTGTCGATGTCGTCGCCAGAATTTGTTCCGACCATCTTGGCGAGGAGATTCCATCTGCAGAACTTTTGCCGATTTTCTAGTGCAAACAGCGATGGCGGCGGTGGCGAGATTCGTTCCGACGGTCTTGGCGGGGAAATTCCGTCCGTAGAACTTTTGCTGGTTGTCTAGTGCAAATTAGCAAAGGAGTTGAGATTCCGATCGTGGACCGGATTAGATGATTTGAGCTATTCAACAGTTGAAGGGCTATCTCCCTTTGCAGAACAGTCGGAGCCGGGCGCCAAGTCTTCATAGGTAAATGTTCTAAACATCCTTTGTATTTTTAGATATTTAGATGTTTTATTCTTTCGTGTATGATCGTTCCCGAGCATTTTTCTTAAAACTTTCGCTGCCCTGGGAGCGGGATCCCGATCCGCCACTGCGCTAACACCATGATCCTCAAAGGTAGAGCCTAATTGCATAGGTGCAACCCCATGTATTTATCCCACGTCCAGTAAAGGTCTAATAATATGATGTCGATTACCATCATGTGTCAAAACGACCCATCAATGTTGAGTTATAATGGACGGTCGTCATGGCGTCCCCAATAATATGAGCCAAACCCATGGGAGTTCCATCCAATTCATATCAAGTATCGATGTCGTGTACAGCTTTCAGACAGACAGAAGCCCCCCAATAATATGGGCTAGCTATCTTTATGGGTAGCATCGACGTACACACACTGTTGATGGAAGGTAGGAAACTTTAAACAATATTTAAATTCCTTGTTTTATAAATTTATTGACACATTTTTCAAAAATTTACAAAACTTTATTGTATTGATATTAATTTTAAATCACATTTTAAATGAGGGTTTTTAACTTTAAAAATTTGTCTAATCATTTAAACATGCGATTCAACAACACATACATATATATATAACAGGGATGATCGATACCGAGAGCTATGCAATCCATGATCGTCAATCATGGATCTAGGTCAAATTCCTAGGTATTATGCAATATGCACAATCCTATTACATAAGCTTCTAGTTTACATGTCTTCGATCTTCAATATCTTTGATCATCATCTCCACCGTCTTCAAACTTGATCTCCCAATAAGTCTAATATTTACTTTTAAAATCCATGACAAATAGGGATTCATTTTAAAGGGGTGAAATGGGCCATAAACCAGGTTAACTTTATAAATGATAACCAAAAATTGTAAAACCTAACATAAACCTAGCGCATTGTTCATAGCTCTCGATCTTCCCATAATAGTATTATCTATACAATCAAACTAATTAATTGACATAAAAAAACTAATAAAATAATTTAATCATCAAATTTGATTAATATCCAACAAAATCATATTTTAAATATGTAACCTTATTTTATCATTTTAATTGCATCAAATAATTAATTTTCAAGTCTAATTAATTAATGGAAAAATGATGTAATTTTCAAAAAATTGAATTTTTCCAAAACATAATTTTGAAAATATTTTGGGTTCAAACAATTTCGGGTCCGACACCTCGAAATTAACGAAAAATTAATTCTGCTCCAACCAAAATAGGACCGACAACAAGTATCGGGCCGAGGCCCATCAGGTCGCCTGGGCAGTGCCTTAGGGCAGCAGCATCACCGACGAGGCGCTGCCGCAAGGATGGCGCCGAAAAACAACGAAGGCAGCCGCAAGGGCAACAGAAGCATGCAGCACAGTGCGCTCGGGCATCCTCCTATGGGAGGATGCGCACCGCACATGGCAGCAGACACTACGCTCTTCACTCGCGGCTGCATGCACCCGAAATGCAGCACGTGCTTTGTTGGTACCCGACTGCACGCAGCAACGGGCGCTGCATGTAGCGACGAATTCGTGCCTGAAGCTCTGATACCACATTTGTGTACGGCGGATCGGTATCACGCGCTCGACAGGCAGTGAAATATTTAAAAAAAATTTATTACACCGTGAACCGGTTACAAGGCTCAGAGATGCTCATGCGTAACTAAACGGCTAATCAACAATTAAAACTATGCATAGGAGATGAAGGAATCTAGACTCAAATCACTCATTGCGAATCTACATCGGATGGGGGTAGCAAAAACCATTGTTTCCAACTATGATGGGAGGGACGTAAGGATCTTGATATGTTTTCCATTTACCTTTGGTGAAAATTATCATCTTTATTTGTTAAACTTGTTTTTTTTTTTTTGGCAATTCCCCCTGCCTCCTTCCCTTTGAACTAGAAAGTGCTGTTCTTTCATAATATTATCAACATCTCGTGCCACTTTCGGCCAAATGCTTCCAAGTTGTTGTGTAATCCTTTTTTCTACGCCTTGTTATGGTCCCTATTTGAATATTCCTTTTACTGCAGTTTTTTGCTAATTATCATGTACCTAATACTCAACCGAATGTGTTTTTTGCTAGTTATCATGTACCTAATATTCCGAATGTGTCGTTCAAATTTTGTAGTATCAATAACATGTTCTTCTGGATATTTCTCTTTCTGCATAAATGTAGATACCCAAAGTTCTTGGAGTCTCCTCTTTAGATAGAGTTTTGTTGGATGCTCCTTGTAGTGGTACTGTGTATGCAATCAAATTTAATATAAAAAATTTCAATTAGTTTTATTTGAGTTGTTAGCATGAAATTTGATTTATTTATGTATGTTATAAGTTATAGCCAAGGATGAGTCCGTGAAGACCTCAAAAAACGAGTTTCATATACAGAATTGCGTCTATCTGCAAAGTATACACAGTCTCATGCTCTCAATGGGAGAATTATACTTCAGCACCCTCCTAAAAGATGACCTGCAATATTAAAGGAGCAGGAAACTATTTTGGTCATTAGTCTTTATGCCTTCAACACATTTTGTCCTCGTACATTCTACAATGACATTTTAAGTCCCAGTTCCTAGTTTCTGAGGTACTGATGTACCTATCTATGAGGAATCTGTAATCTCATCCACTGGGGTTGTAGAATTTTGGAGGACAGTAAAATTACTCTCATCTGTTAAATTAACGTTAATGTTAACGGCATATTAGAAGTTTTAACTTCTCATTCTCATTTTCCTCTCTATTGCACCACCAGTACCACATCTCTACGCCACCAGGCCCACCACCCCCACTTTTCACTTTTACCACCATTGTTATTCCCTAACATTGCATTTGAGATCCTCATCTTACTTTCTGAGTGCCACCATAAGTTTTATTGAAGCCGGGTTTCCTTTTTAAATAGACTGGGGGTTCATTGTGTTCGGCGTTTGGGCTCTTGGTCGTTTGTTGCGTTAGTGTCTTCTTTTTACTTGGTTTTTAATGTTATTTTGGCCCCTACAGTTCAGTAATTCTTTAACCTCTTAAACCTTCAAGGTTGAGACAAGTTGTTTGATTCATTTTCTGTCCTTTTGTCGCTCCTTGCACTCCAAGGCAATGGGTAGGAAAAATAATAAGCTTGTTCAAAATTGTTTTGGTTGATGTTGGGTTTGCACCGAGTGCTGTCCGATGAAAATGTTAAGTCGATCTAGTGTTTCAAAAATGCTTAGGATATCCGATATCATCTTTATGTGCTCCCATTTTGCTCACCAAGTTTGATAGGACCATGGCAGCTATTGTTACAACTTTCATTGACAATGGGAAATCATGGGCTTATAACGTGGATAGTTTGTATTTATATCCTAAGCAATTGGAAGTAAACGAAATTTAGGAATTTGAGACAATATTATATTTTTTTTCCAGGAAATTTGGTTTGAACACGGGAGGAACTTGCAAAATTAGATAAATTTTTGGTTGAACTGTTTGTTTTACTTGTTTATTTTGATTGAGATTATTTTATGGACTGAATATTATGTTAAATATTGAAATCTCATGTTATCTTGATGCAGCTTATCATGTTGTGATAGTTTAATCATGGTTAGATCAGAGTATTTTTGTAAAAAATAATAGAATAAATTGAGTTTGAGATAGCTAACGAATGATAGACTTCGACTTATGCTTAATGTTTGCTTGAACAATTTCCTTCTACTAAGAATTTGATTCCTTAAAATACAATTGAGATAAATTATTGTAATGTCCAGACATTTTTATATGCCACAATTAGAAAGTTATAAGAGTTAAGGGATTAAATGAAAATGTTAAATTTGTTCAGCTTTCAATTTAGTTGAATTCAGCTTTCGTTTTTATCAATTGAGTTTCAGCTTTGTAGTTGCTTGAAATCAGCTGTCGTTAATACATTGAGTTGAGTTCATATTTGAGCTTTTGCGATTTCAGTAATAAAAATGCAATTGCAGCAGCTGCGTGGTTGATCCTACCAGCCAACTGAATCCTTCGTTTTTAACTAAAAGAGTTCGGTTTTAATTATGCATCGGATTTCTCTTTGAAATGGAGTAGCGCTTTCAAAATACTGTTTGGACATATTGATTAAACGTGTTCCTTTCTTAGGCATTCTAATTCATATATATATATATATGTATATATATTGGGTGTTAGATACATCATGCATCATTATTTACAAACCAAAACATTTCCAAAATCAAGGGGTGCTCTCTGTGAAGAAACCGAACAAAACCTTTCAAAGTTTTTTCGGATGAGACAAGCGGTGTGTTGGTGATTGCCAGGCTTCATCTGTAATTGTGTTACATAATACAGGCAAGTAAACTCTGTTTCTTGCTCACTCATGAAAGCATATATTCAGTTCTGTATGTATGTTTATATGCGTTTTAAAGATTAAAAGATAGCCACGACTGTTTTTCAAAGAAAAGAAAAGTTCATGTTCTGTTTTTATGAACAAGTACGTGTTTACTGTATTTTGATTCAGAAAAGATTTTAGAACGTGTTTGATGATGTTCTTCCACTTAGTTCTTGAGTTTTCTAAAGATTTTCTTCGAAGTAGCTTATTCGATCACCTCCAGAAATTTCTTGAGATCTTTTGAATTCTTCAGACTGAGGTTTTCTTTCGTTGTCATGTATGTTCGTATGGTAAAGTCTGAAATCTGGTTCTTAAACCAGCTGATATTTCTATGTTAGACAGATTCTAAGTTTGAGTTCAGATTCCTTATTGTTGACCATTTCATTTAAAATCGTTGACATCTGATTGACCATTGACATCTGAACGACTCTATTTGATATTGATTTCATTGACATCTGATTGACCATTGACATCTGAACGACTCTATTTGATATTGATTTCGCTGACATCTGAGTTGACTAACAGGCAGAATCTGATTTCATTCTTCTTCGTTGAGATACTTATACACAATTTAGATATCGTCTTTTTATCCTTCGATTCTTCTTCGATTGATACAGAAAATACAGATTTGAATTCCTTATTCATTTTCGCTTCGATTCGAAAGATTAATTCGATTCATTCGAACAGTTTCGAGTGACTTTGTTCAGTTTTCATCTTCGCAAGTTTTACAGAGAATTCTCATAAAGTCCCAGAACATCATTAGACATTGAAAACCAGTAAACCGTACCAGAAAGGAAAAGAAAAACTGACTTTACGAAAGAAAGAAAGTTTTAGAAAAGTTTTTCAGATTATGATTAGACAACAGAGGGTTTCCCAGGGAGGGTGAGTGCCTGGTTGACGATCCAGTGTGCCCCTTCAAATGGAAAGGGACAAGATTATAGTTGAGAGAAACTGTAATCCTTTTCCCATGAAGGATCAGAGTTCCAGACTGACAGGTCTGTAGTTCTCTTTGTTAGAGTAGGTGCCCAACTAGCCAACTTGTGGCGTGTGGGTTCTTATTGTTAGAGTAGATGCCCAACTAGCCAACTTGTGGCGTGTGGGTTTTATTGACTCTTTGTATAACGATCTTTATATATGAAATTCGCATTTCTTTTATGGCATTCTTTATTTTCCTTATGTTATAATGTTAACAATTTTATTGTTAGAGTAGATGCCCAACTAGCCAACTTGTGGCGTGTGAGTTTTATTGACTCTTTGTATAACGATCTTTATATATGAAATTCGCATTTCTTTTATGGCATTCTTTATTTTCCTTATGTTATAATATTAACAATTGTGTTAAAGACCCAGAATGCACCATAGTGTATGTTAGATGTGATAGTGGATATGATGGCTATCATGAAACACATCTAATAGTCACTGTGTATTCTAAACTCGTTCCTAGTCGATTGGGCCGTCAAAATGAGGATAAGGCCGCCCGAGCTTGAGACTAGCATCTGCGATGTGAAGTACCATGTTTCATTGGTAGGAAACATTGTGATGTTCTGAGCATGCAGATGGATAGTGACCTGGTGATATATCGAACTACATCGTTCGAACTTTCCAAGTGGTTATCATTTGTCGAGTGGATAAGTCCGAGGTCTTGGTTGTACTTATTAGTCCTCACTACTCGAAACGTCATTGAGACTCTACATGATAGGTGCCTCACTTTGACCCATTTACCGACTCAGCTGGGGTCATTAGGTGGCGGGATTGGGTGAGGTCCCGATGTATGTAGGAGTCGATGCTTCGTTGTGGAGGATTCACCGCTCGCTTTCATGCGTGGATATCTTATGCTATCTGAGAAGATAATAGTGTGATAAATCTCTGGCCAGAGTACTAGATGTGTTTTAGATAAATGGGTTTACCTAGTAACACTCGTGATGTCACTATTTGATCTCCGAGATGTATGCATAGATATCGAATCTCTAGCGACTCTCGATTTACCAATGGTCATTGATCTGATCGGAATATATGTGTTGAAAGGACCGTACTGTACGCTAACCATGACCGACTGGTTCTTGCAGGCACTATCAGTGATACCTAGGGGATCATGGGCGATGTTGCTAGGCGCTTTACCATGATCCGATGGGTCAGTCCGAAATTGTGATTTCGGAGTCGCAATGGTTGTGAACCCACGGCTAGCTATATCCCTGAACCATTGATGGTCACACAAGTACTGGATTCACGATTCCCGCACGAAAACTAAGCTCAATGTGTTGAGCAGAGGAGGAGGAATTTAGGGAGTGCGACTTCCTAAAAGTCAACAGGGTTCAAATTGCGATTTCCCAAAGTTGAAGGGCTAAACTGCAATTTTGGACTAGGTGATCTGAAAAATTGTTTTCTCATCATAATACTCAGTTTTGGAAACTGTGTAGATGTTGGGGATCCGGATGCGCCCCCCGGCGAGGCAGCGGAAGAACATAGAACAAAACGCCGGGAGACGATCAATACGATAAACAGACAATACAAATATCGTCATTCATAGGGCGTTCAAAGCGAATACCTTGCTGGCACTTGTGCCTGGCTCCAACCGGAATTACAAGAACCCGTCTCTTCTCGGTAGATTGCGGTAGAAATCGCCAATCCGGTCCACGACCAGAACCGAGACTCCTTCGTCAGGCTGCACTAGAAGCACTGACGAATTCTGCACGAACGGATTCTCCTCGTCGAATCGGCCGGAACGAATTCCGGCGACTCGAGGCGGCGGCGGCGGCGTGTGTAGAGAGGATGGGAGGCGGCTAATTTTAGGGTTTGTCTAATTGTTTTTTTAGGTTAAGTCTTGGTGAGACCTAGGCTCCTTTGCTTGTGCAACGGCACCCGTGTTGTCGCAGTACACCGGGACTGGACCAACTCCATTAGGAATGACGCCCAACTCTTGGACGAAATTTCTTATCCAAACGGCCTCCTTAGCAGCAGCTGATGCTGCGATGTACTCAGCCTCAGTGGTTGAATCCGCGATGATGTCTTGCTTGGAACTCTTCCAAGAGGCAGCACCACCATTGAGCATGAATACAAATCCAGAGGTTGAATTCGAATCATCCACGTCACACTGGAAGCTAGAATCAGTGTAGCCTTCCAGTTTCAGTTCACCACCCCCATAGACCATGAACATATTCTTAGTCCTTCGTAAGTACTTAAGAATATCCTTCACAGCCTTCCAATGCAATTGGCCGGGGTTGGCCTGGTAGCGGCTCGTGACACTCAGAGCATATGCGACATCCGGTCTAGTCGAGATCATACCATACATAATACTACCTATAGCCGAGGCATATGGTACACGTGCCATACTCTCTATCTCTTCATCAGTCTTTTGACACATAGACTTGGATAGAGTGACCCCGTGGCACATAGGTAGGTGTCCTCTCTTGGACTCTTCCATAGAGAACCTCCTAAGTATGGTATCGATGTAGGTAGCATGGGTGAGTCCGAGCATCCGTTTAGATCTATCCCGATAGATCTGCATTCCAAGAATATAGGATGCTTCACCCATGTCCTTCATCGAAAATCTATTAGACAACCATACTTTAGTTGACTGCAACATTCCTACATCATTCCCAATGAGTAGAATGTCATCAACATAAAGTACTAGGAACGTCACAGCACTTTTAACTACCTTCTTGTAAACGCATGGCTCCTCGGGATTCTTGATGAAACCAAATTCCTTAATTGTTTCATCGAATCTCAGGTTCCAACTTTGTGATGCCTGTTTGAGACCGTAGATCGATCTCTGAAGCTTGCATACCTTATGCTCGCTTCCAACAGATGTGAAACCCTCAGGCTGCGTCATATAGATCTCTTCCTTAATGTTTCCATTAAGGAACGCAGTTTTCACATCCATTTGCCATATCTCATAGTCGTACCATGAGGCTATGGCTAACAAAATTCTAATCGACTTGAACATTGCGACTGACGAGAAGGTTTCATCATAGTCAACACATTGCCTTTGAGTGTAACCTTTCGCGACCAGTCGTGCCTTGTAGGTCATTACCTTACCATCAGGCCCAAGTTTCCTCTTGTACACCCATTTACACCCAATAGGAACGATTCCTTTGGGAGGGTTAACAAGAGTCCAAACTTGGTTAGCATGCATTGAGTCAAACTCAGACTGCATTGCTTCAAGCCACAAGTTAGAATCAGCATCGGAAATTGCCTCCTTGAAAGTTCTTGGATCAGATCCAACAACTTGATCATCTTGATCATCTTCAAGGAGAAAACCATATCTCTCAGGAGCCCTAGGAATCCTTTCAGATCTCCTAGGTGCGACCGTATCTGGTACTGGCTCAGTAGGTGCGGGAGATTCACTTGGTACTTCAATTGGTTCTCGAACCTCTTCGAGTTCTACTATTTTGCCCTTTCTATCAAGTAGAAATTCCCTTTCCATAAAGGTGGCATTCCTAGAAACAAACACTTTCGTCTCGCTGGGATAGTAGAAATAGTATCCAATGGAATTCTTTGGATACCCAATGAAGTAGCATAAGATGGATCTCGTATCCAGCTTATCTCCCACTGTCTGCTTCACGTAAGCAGGACATCCCCAAATCCTCATAAATGAGTACTTGGGTGGTTTGCCCATCCATATCTCATACGGAGTCTTGTCCACTGCCTTGGTGTGTACATTGTTCAACAACATTACCGCCGTTTCGAGCGCATAGCTCCAAAACGAGGTCGGAAGCTCAGTGAAGCTCATAATAGATCGAACCATGTCCAACAAGGTCCGATTACGACGCTACGCTACACCATTTAGCTGTGGTGTGGCCGGAGGGGTCCACTGTGATAGAATCTCATTCTCTTTCAGATAGTCTTGAAACTCAGTACTTAAGTATTCACCACCTCGATCAGATCGAAGTGCTTTAATACTTTTGCCTAATTGATTTTCTACTTCAGCCTTGAATTCCTTGAACCTTTCAAAGGATTCAGACTTGTACTTCATCAAGTACAAGTACCCGTACCTAGAGTAATCATCGGTAAAGGTGATGAAGTATGTGCAGCCGTATTTAGTACCGATACTAAATGGGCCGCACACATCAGTATGGATCAAATCCAATAGGCCTTGAGCACGTTCACCCTTGCCCTTGAAGGGTTGCTTGGGATCTTTCCTTTCAGACAGGATTCACAAGTCGGTAGAGAGTTGATGTCTGACAGATCAAATAGATCACTCCTAACTAACTTGTAATAGAAATAATGTTTTTAATTAATTCAGGAACAAATCAAACGTCTCATAACAACAACTTAAAATTTGAAGACAGAACTAAACTAATATCTCCTATAGCTACTGCAGCAACTCTTGCTCCATTGCCAAGCCTCAAGTGGGTCTCACCCTCTCTAAGACGTCGACTTCATGTCATCACCTGCAAATCATTGCAGATATGAGATCCACATCCGGTATAAAGTACCCAAGAAGTTGAATTTAGAGACATATTTATTTCAATATAGAACATACCTTTTGCAGTTCGCAACTGCTCGAGGTACTCTTTGCAGTTCCTCCTCCAATGCCAGCCTTGTGGCAGTGGTGGCAAACATCCTCGCTCTTGTTAGGCTTAGAAGCCCTTGCCTTCGGCTTCTTGGCAGACTTTTTGTCTTTCGCAGGAGCAGAACGCTTCTTGCTCTTGCGTCTGGGTCCCTTCTTCGCAGAGGAAGAAGAACCCAGAAGGAGGACGGGTTTGTCCTTCTTTATAGTCCCTTCAAACACTACAAGCATGTTCACCACCTCTTCAAGGGTGGCTTTCAGCTTGTTCATGTTGAAGTTGACCACAAAGGGGTCAAATGCAGCAGGCAGTGAGAGGAGAAGTACATCCACAGACAGCTCATGTGGAAGTGCGATCAAGGCCCGACAGCTTTTCAACGAGCCCAATCATGCGAACCCCATGCTCGCAGACCGAAGTCCCATCGCGCATGCGGCTCGTCATCAGCTCCTTGACAGCCGTGAACCTCTCATGTCGAGAGTTCTCCCCGTACAGTTCCTTGAGATGAAAAAGTATGGCAGAGGCATACTTTGTCTTCTCAAAGCGCCGTTGCATTTCATTGGACATCGATGCCATCACATAGCATCGAGCTTTAACCTCATCGTCCCGCCATTGGTTAAGCGTAATCAGCTCCTCAGGGCTGATATCAGCAGGGGTTCCCTCCGGAGGAGACTTCTCTATCGTATAGAGAAGCTTCTCCGAAGCCAGTACAAGATTAAGGTTGCGGAGCCAGTCTTGATAGTTAAGACCAGTGAACCTGTTGCTATCCAGTATAGCAGCAAGCGGGTTTTTCATCGAAACCATTTTATAGCAGTTATACTGAAAAGAAAACAGACATGCATTACTGACTATATAAAAATAAACGCTAAGACATAAAACATGGTCATTTAGTTTTATGAATTACCCTCCCACTATTTTAACGATTTCACCACCCTCTAATGAAATCGAGAAAACAGGTTTCTTTAGTGGGTACACGGAGCCCAATCAAGCGATCATGGACCCGAATAATATCAGCCATCCATGACCCCCAAAAGGTA
>KQ994562.1:0-20037 GCA_001598015.1 Dorcoceras hygrometricum
ACACAAACCAAAGCGTCAAATTATGGACGAGACTTATCATGATCAACGGAGAAATCAGCTCGAAGTATTGAGGTCAAAGTCAAACCAGCCTGATGATCCAGTACAGACTAGCTGGACGGTGAGAAGTGCAGAAATCAGACCGGAATATTGAATCAGCTGGATGCTTAAAGAACCAGCTCAAAAGTCAGAATAGGTCTATCAGCTCGATACATGGAAATGAAAAATCAGCTGGGTACAGAACGACATAAGGAATTTGAAATTTGGAATGACTGAAGTATTATACTATCTGAAGCTATCTAGTTGACGTCTCTGCCATGATTTATAGTCGTTGAAACCACTTCAAGCTAAAACCAGATATGCAAGGACATGAAAAAAGACTGAAGACGGCGCAGACTTACCAGAAAGGGAAATGCATTTAATAAAGCTGTACCTTCATGGTACAAGCATTTATGGCCACAGATATTTCTACTTGGATGTATTCAATGTGTCTACTGGTAACATTTATTACCGTTACATCCAAAGAGTATATATAGAAGAGAAGAGAAGCTGTGGAGAACTACAGATCCATACAAGATCATTCGAGCATATAGAAGTTATTTAAATCCTTCACAAAAGCAGAAGTTCATCCTTGAACCAGCTCGATAAGTGACACACGCACATATCATACAAATTCCTTGTGTCACCAACTCTTCTACACTCATTCTGTAGACTTGAACTCAATTTGTAAAATCATAAACAGAGATTTTCTGAGTGCTAGAGTAGCACAACCAGTTGAGAGCTTTAACAGTTGTAATAACGAACCAGGCTGAGGGTCTATGTGTCGTAAGATAGCTAAACTGCTGAGTACTGAAGTGTTTGTAATAACGAACTAGGCTGCTGGTCTGCATGTCGTTGGTTGCTAGGAGTTCTCTTGGCTGAGGGTCACGAGAGTGGGTTTGTACAAGAGTTGTATAAATCAAAGCCTTCTAGTGAAATCCTTCCCACCGTGGAAGAAGGGGAGACGTAGGAGAGATTGCTCCGAACTTCCAGAAACAACTTACTTGTCCTTACTGTTTTTACTATCACGTTTTTGATTAAATTTTTCAGCTGCCTCACTCGCGTTTATTCCGCATAAAATTACTTTATTACGTGAGACAACAGCTGTCAGGCCCCGTGCTAATCACTCAAGATTAAAGCACAATTAAGCACATAATCATGGAAGCGTAAAATCGGTCTTAAAAATTTTCGAAATAATTTGGGCTTGAACTCAATTCGTCATTCAAAATATCAATAATTGAAAGACGAGTTAAATCAAACTCAAGAAAAACTGGTAACATAAAATCCCAAATAAGGTACAGATCCCCATATACAGATAAACACAGGGCATCCCCTGGTTCAATACATAATACAATATTTAACTGGGACTCAAGGGAATGGGGATCGACCAGCTGGTGCTTCACTCGTTCCAGCTTGGTTACCTGTAGATCCTGCAAATGGGTAACGCAGACCCAAAAGACACAAATACAGGAAAAGAAATACGAGGTCAAGCCTCAGTACGAAGAGCCATCAAAACAGCAAATCATGCAACATGCTATAAATCAATGCTATGAAATGCATGAGGCTATCAAGGAATCGGGAATCAAGACCAGTGTATCAACTGGCAAATCATCTCAAGTCGAGCCTCTATACCCACACAGTAAATCAACCGAGGAAATCATCAGTTCGTGATCTTCAGGGCCCGTCAGCCCATCACAGCTCGGTGGTAGACACTCGAATCCGGCAGTCACCCCTCCGATGATAGCGTTGGAATTTTCAGGCACGACACATCTGTCGGCCAGTAAAAAATGTGGCTCTCAAAAGGGACATCAATCAATCAATGTGGCTCAAGATGTATGCATGAATGCCATTCAATAATAAATTCTAAATGCATACAAGCGTGATATGCGAAAACAAAATATATAACTCAAGCAATTCATCAAACTGTTCCACGTAAAATCACAGAATCAATTCAACAGATTTCATAGCATGAAATACAGCCATGTCCACGTTCAAAGCTGTTAGAGCTGCTCAATTCGTACCTCACAGCTTCAATCTACCTCAACAGATCTCACCAGGTGAAGATAATCGAACAACACTGCTACTTCGCGATCCTCTCCAAGGTAGAACTATGGCCTCAAATGGGTAGCAATCGAAAGATCAAGTCACAATGAACTCAGCGCCACCAAAATCATTCAAAACAACGGCTGAAATTGACAGAAATCTAAAGAAGAAATGCTCGGGTGAACAGTAGCTATAGAGGGTTTGAAGATAGAGATAAGAAATATCGGGTTCTAAATAATCTAAGTGTCGCCCAACACTTATATATATATATCTCCATACACCAGCTGGTGTTCACAAAATCAGTCGTCAAGTAATGCTACAGTAGAGATCTTACAACTAAAACCAGCGTTTCCCTTCAATCGAATCAGTTGATACAATCAGACGTTGCAATACACAGCGAGACGTCAAAACGACACCGTACCAACTAATTAAAACGACGCCGCAGCGCTCCAACAGTAATCTAAGTGTCGCCCAACACTTATATATATATATCTCCATACACCAGCTGGTGTTCACAAAATCAGTCGTCAAGTAATGCTACAGTAGAGATCTTACAACTAAAACCAGCGTTTCCCTTCAATCGAATCAGTTGATACAATCAGACGTTGCAATACACAGCGAGACGTCAAAACGACACCGTACCAACTAATTAAAACGACGCCGCAGCGCTCCAACAGCTGATCAACACAACTAACAGCTGGTCATGCTAAAATAATTCAAACGATGGTGTATCAAGGTTCTCGCTAACAAAATCCAAACGACGTTGTGTTGCTCCCACGACTGAATCAGGTCCTTCACAAAAGCAACAGCTGATTAGCGCTATAACATCAGCAGTCAACTCCATTGGGTTGACTAACACGTGTCGCCTTTTCGTAAATCCTCGTGCCCGTGCATCAACTGCCAACAAATTCCTCTTCAAGCGCGACTACTGAATAGCGGAACGACGACGCATAACTAAATCAGCGATCACTCTCTACAGTACCGTTGACTTGTGTTGACGTCTGAAACGCGCTACGCCTGATTCCTTGTTTTAGCGCGACGTCTGTTTTCACGAAACGACAGCGTATCACTCCCGCGCCATCAACGACTGATCAGGCTTCACCTGCTGATGCTACAGTAGAACACTGACATCTGAATTACGTTACCGCTGATAACCAACAGCCAAAATCTCGCGCAACTCACTGCTGTTCAACTCTAAACCAAATCTGAACACCCAGAATTCACAATTTCGTGCCAAATCTTAATCCAAAAGCTGATTAGCCATTAAATCATACTTAACAGATTTCTAGTTCTCACAACAGCATCACTGAGAAAGCCTTCCAGCTGGTAACTCGGCTGGAAGTTAGTTTTGAGCTGTAAAACTATTTCAAAAGAAATTGTTTGTTTAAAATTAGCAAAGGAGTTCATGCACCCCCCCTCTGAACTCTCAAGCACTCTTTTCGATCCTAACAAGTGGTATCAAAGCGGGTTTTCTCAGTGTCTGAACTGTTTACTCATTCTTTTTAGTAAACATGTCAGTCTCTCACTCAAAAATTCCTATGTTCTCCAAGGAGGAATACGATGTCTGGAAGATCTGGATGCAAGCGCACCTAGCAGCAAAAGATGACGACATGTGGTTCGTAATCACTAATGGACCAATGTCGATAGTAAAAGTAAACACTGCTATTGCTATAGCTGCTGGTGCACCTCAATGGATTGAGAAGCCAAGACAGGAGTGGAGCTCCGAAGATAGAAAAAAAGAAAATTTTGATAATGTCGCAAAGGATACATTATACAAGATGCTAGACAATAACATGTTTAGCAACAGACATGCACCACTGCAAAAGAAATCTGGGAAAAGCTGGTCCAGATTTGTGAAGGAAATGAGAAAACAAAAGAAAACAAGCTGACTGTAGCTTTGCAAAAATTTGAGCTCATCAAGATGAAGCTTGAAGAAACCATGGCCGAATTTGATGAAAGATTTAGCTCTCTGGTGATTGAACTAGCTAGACTGAATAGAACTTACAGCAATAGAGAGTTGGCCCTAAAAGTAATGCGCGCACCCCCCCAAGTAATGTGATGTAAAAACTATGGCCATGAGGGAGTCAAAAGACTTGAACAAACTGGAGTTACATGACTTGTTTGCTAACCTGTAGGCATACGAGTTTGAACTAGAAACCAGAGCCGAAACAGAGCCATCAACATCTCAACCAACTAAAGCTCTGGCTGCTACTATCCCAGATCAAAATCCATGCTCTACAAGCAGCAGATCGACAGATGAGATGAGCAAGGATGCAATGGCTCTGCTTATCAGAAAATTTGGAAAATTCATACGAAAGCAGAACTCTCAACCCTTCTCATTTAATTCTCCCAAGAAAAATTTTAACAATCCTTCTGACATTAAATGCTATAACTGTGGCAGGACTGGTCATTTCATGGCTGATTAATAAGCCAAAACAAGATGAAATGAAACGACCGGACCGTAGCAGCAGTAGGAAAAAGAAGGATAAAAGGATATACCGAAAAGGGAAGAGTGGAAAATCTATGGTGGCAAAAGAGAACAAGAGTTCATGGGCTAACTCTGATTCAAATGAATCAAGCTACGGTGATTCATCGTCAAGCGACAGTGATGATGAAGTACAGTGTCTCATGGCAGATGACACTGAGGATGTATTTGATTTTTCAAACCCTGAATTTACACGAGAGGATCTTGTCACCGCACTAAACGAAATGGTTCTTGAATACAAGAAACTTTCTCAATCATTCAAGGAGTTTAAAGCTGAAGAAGAGAGTTGTGCAACAAGCGCTGAGTTAGCTAGCTCAGGTGCTATGCAGGCTGTTCTAAGTAAGCTTGAAAATGAGAATGCTAAATTGAAAAATAGGACAGAGGAGATGTTCTGCGAGATCATCTGTTAACTGAAATAATAAACTCCTGGACAAAATCCTCTGTCTCATTACAGAAACTGCAAGGAGTTACTAAACAATTTGGTGATAAAACCGGATTAGGTTACTGTAGCTATGAAAGCAGTACCTCAGAAACCAGCAGCAATCCAAGGAAAGGAGAAACAAAGTTTAAGACAATAAACTTTGTAAAATCCAGCAGGGAACAGATCGCTGAAGAAAATTCTGGTGATATTGTGATGGCAGTTAGGTCCTTGATCCGGCAAGGAAGATTTTGTGGGCTAGGATACACTGCTCCTGAGAAGCATCGGGCGAGCTGGCTAAACAAAAGATTTGAATTTGTAAAAATAAAGCCTAAATTCAACAAAATAAACCAGCTCAACCAATCTTCAACTAAGGACAGACAGTACAAGCCACACTATCTAAAGCCCAGCTCTAGAAACTCTTGTGCTGCCTATCACAATCACACCAGAACAAAGAACACACACGGATCACACAAAAACTTTGATGTATACACTGGTAAATGGATTAGGATGATCCAAGTGTGGGTTCCGAAAGGTCTAATCAAACCTGGACCCAATTGAATCAAGGGTACCAAGTTGTATTGATTTGTGATTGCAGAAACGAAAGACATCAAGACTGAAGCAGTCTACGTGGTATCTAGACAGTGGATGTGCCAGGCACATGACTGGGGATGCCAAGCTGCTCTCAAATATAAAATCATGCAATGGACCTAAAACCACCTTTGGTGACAATTCAAATGGTAACACTGTGGGTAAGGGTAAGCTTACCCATGGTAACTTTATAGTAAACAATGTACTTCTTGTTGAAAATATGTATTACAACTTGATTAGTATAAGTCAGCTATGTGATAGCGACTATTCTGCTAAATTTCAAAAACACACATGCACAGTTTTAATCTAGAATGTCTGACTATTCTCATAGGATATCGATCTGGAAATACCTACAAAGTAGATTGGTCAGACCAGCCGCATAAAGAGCACACTTGTCTAGTTGCTGACTCCTCAAAATGTTGGTTATGGCATCAACGGATGAATCATTTGAATTTCAAAACCATTGCAAATTTGAGTAAAAACGAGCAGGTCGATGGCTTACCCAATTTAAAATTTTTGAAGGACAATGTTTGCTCCGCCTGTCAGCTGGGGAAACACATCAA
The DNA here is from genome assembly GCA_001598015.1 of Dorcoceras hygrometricum. NCBI lineage: Eukaryota > Viridiplantae > Streptophyta > Magnoliopsida > Lamiales > Gesneriaceae > Dorcoceras > Dorcoceras hygrometricum. The sequence continues at coordinate 6,137 of KQ994562.1, forward strand.
ATTTACTTTTAAACTTAAAGGCAATACAAAAACCTTTCGAAAGCTGGATCTCTTACATATGGATCTTTTCGGCCCAATATCCGTAACCAGCTTAGGGGGAATGAAATATACCCTTGTTGTGGTTGATGATTTCTCCAAATTTACTTGGGTGGTATTTTTGAAGTCAAAAGATCAAACTGCCGACCATCTGATCAAGCTTTTAAAACGTCTTCAAAATGAGCAGTCTTGTAATGTCAATCAGATTAGGAGTGATAGAGATGAAATATACCCTTGTTGTGGTTGATGATTTCTCCAAATTTACTTGGGTGGTATTTTTGAAGTCAAAAGATCAAACTGCCGACCATCTGATCAAGCTTTTAAAACGTCTTCAAAATGAGCAGTCTTGTAATGTCAATCAGATTAGGAGTGATAGAGGAAAAGAATTTGTAAATTTTAAAATCGCCTCCTATCTGGATGATATTGGAATCAAACATGAGTTATCTGTAGCAAGAACACCTCAGCAGAATGGACTGGCTGAGCATAGAAATCGTACTTTAAAAGAAGCTGCCACAACTATTATTGCTGATTCTGGCATCTCAAGTAAATTTTGGGCTGAAGTCGTCAACACAGCTTGTTATACTCAAAAGAGAACAATGATAAATAAACGACACGGGGTCACACCCTATGAGATCTGTGTTAAGATAAAATTTATTAGTTTTGGTGATAACAAAATAAGACAAGAACTGAATTCTAAAGTAACATCTGGACAGTCAGTCAGTCGTAGCAATTAACAGTTACGCATATTTCAGATGTTGGGTTGACTCTCACATATCGGGTTGAAAATCTCAGTTGTAAAGATTTCAGATGTTGAGTACAGTTGCTTTTGAATCAGCTGTGGTTTATTGGGAGCTACTCAGATTTTGGATTACATGTGTAACGGAAGCATTCAGCTGTTGAAACAATCAGCTATTGTAAGGATTCAGATTTTGGGTTAACAAAGCTTTCAGAAGTCATGACGTCATCTCAGTGTTTTGTAGTTTTCAGAAGTCGTGACGTCATCTCAGTGTTTTGTAGTTTTCAGAAGTCGTGATGTCATCTCATTGTTTTGAAGAGTTCATAAGTCGTGACGTCATATAAGTGGTTTGAAGATTTCTAAGTCTCGAAAGATTCTGATCTAAGCATTGACTTCTGAGTTGACCATTCGGGAACAGTTATTCAAACTTGAGATAAAGTGAGAAATCTGGTATTTAGAAGCATAATGTATTCAGACTTGAGTAACCGGTTGTGGTATATTGTTTCATTTTCGAGTATTTCAGTTGTGAACAATATCTATTCAGTTTTCTCAAATCTCAGTATTTCAGAAGTGGTTACAGAGCTATCAGTGAACTTTAGTTTTGAGGTTATCAGAAGTGTTCGACATAGACTTAGGAACAGTATTCTTTCAGAAGTCTCAAGTATTCAGTTTTTGCAAATAATCAGTTCTCTATGTATTCAGCTTTGACAGCTACGAATACACAATCAGCGATGAGATAACCAAGGCAGAAAGAAGTGTTATAATGGAAAGAACCTTCAGACGTAAGAAACGAGCAACTTCAAACACTATCATATGTTTAAATTGGAAAGAACCAATGGTTGCGATTGGATCGTACAAATGCCGGGAATTAAGGAGACATGTCAGAGCTATTTTGGGTGATTGTACGCAGTGTACAGAGGACGTTATATGATGTATTGTGAGACCCAAAAGCTGATGAGATTAATTTCATTAATTAATCGGGTATCGTTGAGATCAGCTTTGAGTCGATATGCTTAGGGAAGCTATCGGGTTTTGGTTCCAGCGCTTGAGTTCAGCGATCAGTAGTTAGCGTGAGTTATCGCTAGATGTTGGTGTTCAGCAGTGGTGACGTCAGAAGCTGTCGCTGAGTAGTTGTATTCAGCAGTTGTAGCGAGATCAGCAGTCGCTGAGCAGTAGAGAGTGCGCTAGCGTGTTTCAGCAGTGAGTGGCTCTACGTCATCTTTTGGATTAGTTGAGACGACAGCGTTTTGGTTAAGCGCAAGGAGATTTAGCTGTTGGTGTGTTATCGCGTATTCAGCTGTTGCGAGAGATCAGTTGTTGCGTAGTAAACAGCTGTTGGTTAGCGATAGCAGTGTCTAGCGGGTGATGTGTCCAGTCGGTAGTCTCTGCGACGTCTTTTTGTTTAGTTATATTCTGTTTAGCGATAGGACATAGCTGATGCAAGATTTCAGCTGTTGGTTGGGTATATTAGTTGTGACAACTGAATTTGTCGGTGGACCTGTTTCCCCAGTAGTCAGTTGTGACTTTTAGTAGGGATATTAGTTGTTCTTCTCTATTATTGTTTCCCCGACACTTAGAATATTTCCCGATAGCAAATCTTGTCGCGATACCCTTGTTACTGTTCACTGTAACCTTATTCGTCCTACTTTTCGGTGATAGACAGCTCCGACGAGAGTGAGAGTGGTAGCGTTGGACTCCTCTTGCTAAGGCGTTTCGTTCTATACTGTTGGGATCCGGATCACGCCCCCCGGCGAGGCAGCGGAAGAATAGAAATAACATGTCCGGGAGACGATCAATACGATATAATACAAAATTATGACATTCATAGGGTGTTCAAAACACTACCTTGCTAGCAACTCGTGCCTGGCTCCGACCGGTTTCGTAAAGAAAACGACACTTCACGGTAGACTGCGGTAGTTAACGCCAATCAGGTCCACGACCGGAGACTAGGTTCCTTCATCAGCCTGCACTAGAAGAGCTGACGAGATCTGCGCGGACGGATTCTCCTCGTCAAATTTGGCCGGAACAAATTCCGGCGAAGAGGCGGCGGCGGCTCTTTGAGAGAGAGGGGGGCGGCTACTCTAGCTATTAGGTTTAGGGTTTTGCTTAAGTGTAGTAGTTAATGGAGTCTTGTCTAATTAAATAGACTTATGGTGGGATTGTACCGGCCCAACGGGCCCGAGTCCAACGGGTGAACATTCGGTTCATCCCCACCACTGTGACTTCATCGTAACTCCGATCGCCGATCAGATCGGACCGATCGACTCAGTTTCCAAAACTGAATACTATGATCTGAAAAACCATTTTTCAGAACCCCAGTGCAAAATGACCGTTTTGTCCCTCAACATCGGCAAATCACGATTTGACCTCTGTTGACTTTTTAGGAATCGCACTCCCCAAAATCCTCTTCGTATGCTCAACACATTGAGCTGAGTATCCGTGCGGGAATCTCGAATCCAGTACTTGTGTGACCCTCAATGGTTCAGGGATACAGCTAGCCGTGGGCCCACAACATCTACTCTAACAATCTCCCACTTGCCCTAAAGCCAACTACTCATCAGACGCAGTCCCATTGTTTCGCGATGTTTTTCAAACAACGGTCCAGGCAAGGGCTTCGTAAGTGGATCAGCAACGTTGTCCGCAGAGGCGACTCTCTCAACTGCTATGTCACCTCTAGCCACAATATCTTGGATTATGTGGTATTTCCTCAGTATGTGTTTGGATCTTTGGTGAGACCTAGGCTCCTTTGCTTGCGCAACGGCACCCGTGTTGTCGCAGTACACCGGGACTGGACCAACTCCATTAGGAATGACGCCCAACTCTTGGACGAAATTCCTTATCCAAACGGCCTCCTTAGCAGCAGCTGATGCTGCGATGTACTCAGCCTCAGTGATTGAATCCACGATGCATTTTGACGGCCCAATCGACTAGGAACATGTTCAGAATACACAGTGACTATTAGATGTGTTTCATGATAGCCGTCATACCCACTATCACATCTAACATACACTTTAGTGTATTCTAGGTCTTTACTCAACGCAATTGTAAATCATCATACACACAATGAAAGTAAAGAATGCCATATAATAAATGCGAATATCATATATAAAGATTGTCATATACAAGATTTTATAAACCCACACGCCACAAGTTGGCTAGTTGGGCATCTACTCTAACATATACCTCTTTATAAGGCTTTGGAGGAGCTGGAAGAGGATCGCAGGATCGCTAAGACATCTCCATTGTGTAGTTTGTTAGCATAAGCGTCCCTGCCGTGCCGGTAATTTGTTGGGGTAAGTGAGAATTCTACCTTTAAGCTTTGTTAGAGCTTTCCGTTAAGTTAGGAAGGTAGATAAACGCTGGTGGAGTTGTAGCTCCCAGCTGCTGTTGTTTTGTGTTTCGGTCTTTGAGCAGTAGCTTGTGTTGGCTTAGCAGGTGACAGATCTGTGTTGCTCGAACTTCGTTGTGGCAGCTGCGTGTGGTAATTGTAGCTCAGTAGCGAGATACGGATGTTGAGCTTGTATTACAGCTTGGAATTGGCATGGATATTATGTCTTGCTGTGTATGCATTGCATTGTTGTTTATGTGCTGGTTCAGCTGTTGCATTGCATATGCACTGTCTTTTCCTTTCAGCTGTTGTAGCCATGCCTTGTTGTGTTGCATTTGTTCTTACCAGGATGCGAGGGCGAGCGACAATACCGCACTCTCATCTCCATGCTGGGGTTTTTTAGCCACCATGCGCCGAGTGGTTAACTACCACAGTTCATGGGTTGGGCAACGGCAGGTTGAGTGGTTGATGCATCTGGTATTTGGGTGTGGTGTAAAGATGAGTGGGTAATTCCCATATGCTTGTACACACACCGTGGCCACTATTCTTCGCAAAATCTGTTATCAGCTGTGGTGCTGTGCTTGAGTTCCTTGGTTCCCTGTTCAGTTGTAGCCTTCGGTTGTTGCATTATTCCTCATGCATAGCATATGCATCTTATCTTTTGTTGTTCATTGCTGTTTTATAGTTGCTCTCCGTACTGGGGTTTGACCTGAGGTCCCTCTGGGACTAGTTTTGTTGTTGCCTATTGTTGTGTTCATGTTTTCCAGGATTTGCAGCTGGTCGAGGTTTTGATCCAGCTGGTGGTGCCCCTGGAGGTGGTTAGAGTGTCCCAGTTATGTATAGTATTTATATGCACTGGTATCACCGTGGGTGGGATGTCCCGTGTGATGCTTAGATCTATATAGCTGGCAGTCTTTCAATACTTGTGTTGTATTCAGCCGTTGGGCAATTTTTGTACTTGACTGTTCGTGCTGTTGTGAATTTATAAAACTGGGATTATTTTGAGTATCGTTGTATTTTAAATTATGTTATCTTTCTGTCAGGCCAAAAGCAAAAGTTTTAAGCCACTTTTTGCTATGTTTCCGCTAGTTTTGCGTGGTTTTACTCTAATGAGTGCACGAGGCCTGACATTTTTGGTATCAGAGCTTAAGCTGGGATAAGCTCGATTTCTTTGATCACACTTGAGTCTAGGCACAGTGTCGTGTGTTGCATATTGTTTGTGTTATGTGATATCTATGCTGTTTCTGTTCTGTGCTTCCTTATCCTGTTGAGTGTATTCGTATATGCCGCCTAGACGTAGAGCTAGAGGTAGGGGCAGTTTCAGGAATCGGAAGGGCAGAACGAGGATCGGCGTAGTATTCCTCTTCGGGGTCGTGGTAGGCGTGAGGAGGATGAGGTTGATGACTTGGCAACCCGAGTGGAGAGCATGGAGATTGTGATGGCTAGGCTCCAAAGGATGAGTCCCCAGATTTTCAACGGTGACGAGTCTAGCGATGATGCAGATTCGTGGCTACGACACATCACTGGGTTGTTCGATCGTGTCCAGTACAATAATGATCTTCGATTGAGTTTGGCGACCTTTCAGTTGAGGAAGGGTGCGGAGCGCTGGTGGCGAGGCGCTTTGAGGATGCTAGAGGAGACAGGTGTGGAGATTACTTGGGACAGTTTCTGTGTTGCCTTCAGACAGGAGTATGTCCCGGAGTCTTACGTGAACGCCCGTGAGCGGGAGTTCGACAATTTGGAGAAGGGCAGCATGTCTCTTAGGGAGTATGCCCGTAGGTTTTCTTCTCAGTTGGCGTATGTCCCGCATGTAGCTGGTCGGGAGAGGGCCAAGAGGACCAAGTTTCTTGAGGGTTTGAACGAAGAGTTGTATACTTTGGCTTTGTCGAGCAAACCAAAGAGCTGTGCAGAAGCTATGGATAGCGCTATTGATATTGAGGAAGGTCTGTGGAACCGGAGGTCACGTGATAGGCCTCAGGGTGCTCAGGGTGGTCATCCCGCTGTTCAGGGAGCGCAGTCTTCACAGTCTTCCCAGTCTGCCCATCAACCCCAGCAGCAGCAGCAGTTGGCTCAGCAGTCTGGCCGCCAGTGGTTTCGACCTCGTGGCCATCAGTTTAAGAATAAGTCTGGTTCTGGTTCTTCTGGGTCTGGTAGCTCTAGTAGCAGCGGTTCTAGGGCAGAGTTTTGTGGTTACTGTGGAAGCAAGCATCCGTCGACTCAATGCGTTGGTGTGCAGGGCTCTTGTAATATCTGTGGTCAGTATGGGCATTTCGCGAGGGTGTGTCCATCGGCTAGATCGCAGCAAGCCGCAGCCCCACTTCAGGGTCGAGGAGGATCGTCAAGGGGTCGTTGCCCTCAGTTTCCGCAACCTAGGGTTGGAGAGATGTAGTTTAGACCGTTCCAGTTTCCTGGTCCGTCGCGTTTTGTACAGTCGTCTCAGCAGCATTTCTTTGGACCCCAACATGCTCAAACGAACGCCATTACTAGGGAGAAAGCGGAGGAGACACCGAGCAAGGTGATTGCAGGTACATGCCTTGTCCTTGATTTTCCTGCACGAGTGTTGTTTGACACTGGTGCATCACATTCGTTTATTGCTGATTTTTTTGTGGTCGAGCATGGTCTGCACCATTTATTTGCACGATGTTGTGTCTGTTTCTACTCCTGGCGGCTTGAGCCTGTTCTCCCAGGAAGTTTTGTTGGATGGTGTTCGAGGTTTGGCGAGCATGTGTTGATAGCGAATTTGATTCGTTTGATGTTGTGGGATTTCGACTGCATAGTGGGAATGGACGTGTTGTCCAGCTATAGGGCCTCCGTGGATTGTTTCCATGGGATCGTGCGTTTTAGGCCTCAGTCCGGTGAGAAATGGAATTTCTACGGTGATGATTCCCAGTCGAAGATTCCGTTGATCTCAGCGATGGAGATGTTCAGCTTGTTGTCGACGGACAACGCTGGTTTTATGATTTATGCGTTGGACGCATCTTCTTCTTCGTGCGTGGAGCTTAGAGACGTCCCCGTTGCTCGAGATCTCCCCGACGTGTTTGAGGAGGTTCCTGGTTTTCCTCTGAGAAGGGAGATCAATTTTAGCATCGAGCTCGTACCTGGTACAGCTCCGATCTCGAGAGCCCCATCTCGTTTAGCACCTGCTGAGTTGAGAGAGCTCAAGGTGCAACTGGATGACTTTCTGGAGAAAGGTTTTATCAGACCTAGCATGTCGCCGTGGGGAGCGCCTATTTTGTTTGTCAAGAAGAAGGATGGCACAATGAGAATGTGCATTGACTTTCATCAGCTGAACAAAGTTACTATTAAGAACAAGTACCCGTTTCCTAGGATCGATGAGTTGTTTGACCAGTATGACTTTCTGGAGAAAGGTTTTATCAGACCTAGCATGTCGCCGTGGGGAGCGCCTATTTTGTTTGTCAAGAAGAAGGATGGCACAATGAGAATGTGCATTGACTTTCATCAGCTGAACAAAGTTACTATTAAGAACAAGTACCCGTTTCCTAGGATCGATGAGTTGTTTGACCAGTTGCAAGGGTCTGCGTTTTACTCGAAGATCGATCTACGTTCGGGGTACCATCAGTTGCGCATCCGAGAAGCTGATGTTTCGAAAACTGCTTTTTGTATGAGGTACGGGCATTATGAGTTTTTGGTTATGCCGTTTGGTTTGACGAATGCCCCTGCAGTTTTCATGGATTTAATGAATAGATTCTTTAGAGAGTTCATCGATAAGTTTGTGATAGTGTTCATCTATGATATTCTGGTGTACTCTAAGACTCTGATGGAGCATAAGGAGCATTTGAGATTTGTTCTTCAGACGTTTAGGGACTCGCAGCTGTATGCTAAATTCTCTAAGTGCGAGTTCTGGTTGGATCGCGTCGTGTTTTTGGGTCATGTGATTTCAGCGGATGGCATTTCTGTGGATCCCAGTAAGGTAGATGTTGTTCTGAACTGGGAGCGTCGTAGGAATGTGTCTGAGGTTCGTAGTTTCTTGGGTCTGGCTGGCTATTATCGTTGTTTTATAGAGCGGTTCTCTAGTATAGCTAGGCCGATGACTAAGTTCACTCAGAAAGACAAGCGGTTTGTTTGGACTGAGCAATGCGAGAATAGTTTTCTCTTGCTCAAGGAGAAGTTGACTACCGCGCCTGTGTTGGATTTGCCGTCTGGTTCAGGTGGCTTCGTCGTGTGTTCTGATGCTTCGCTCAATGGATTGGGCTGTGTGTTTATGCAGCATGGTTGAGTCATTGCCTATGCTTCGCGGCAGCTGAAACCGCACAAGACTCGATATCCAGTTCATGATTTAGAGCTAGCAGCCGTGGTATTTGTGTTGAAGATTTGGTGCCACTATCTGTATGGTGAGCAGTTTGTGGTGTACTCTGACCACAAGAGTTTGCAGTATTTGTTTTCGCAGCCTGATTTGAATATGAGACAGCGTAGATGGATGGAGCTGCTTAAGGATTTTGATTGTGAGATCAAATACCAGCCTGGGAAAGTTAATGTAGTGGCTGATGCGTTGAGCAGGAAGGCTCAAGGTGAGATGCTTGATTCGCTGTATGTTTCTAAAGACCGTGAGCATCTTAGCACTACTGGTTGGAGGTTTTACCCTGCTGAAGATTATGTTGAGGTTTCTTCCTTCCAAGTTGAGCTACAGATTGTTTCGAGCATTAGAGCTGCTCAAAGAACAGATCCTTTCATCCATGAGTTGAAGTTGAAGGTTAGGGCTGGACAGCTTGAGGACTATTCTGTCTCAGCTGATGGTTGTTTGCATTTCCGTGGTCGGTTGGTTGTGCCCAATCTGATATATCTTAAGGAGGAGATCCTTAGAGAAGCGCATTGCAGTAGACACAGTGTTCATCCTGGTGCACAGAAGATGTACCATGCGTTGAAGCCGCACTTCTGGTGTGCTGGTTTGAAGAGTGACGTTGCTGGATTCGTTGCTCGTTGCTTGAATTGTCAGCAGGTTAAGGCTGAGAGGATGAGACCTGGTGGTCTGTTGCAGAGTTTGGAAGTGCCCCAATGGAATTGGGAGTACATAGCGATGGATTTTGTGACACATTTGCCTCGTTACAGCAGAGTTTGCGATGCTATTTGGGTGGTAATTGACATATTGTCGAAGTCTGCGCACTTCATTCCCTATGGTATGACCTTTTCTTTGAAGAAAATGGCAAAAATGTACGTTGATTTTGTGGTGAGACTGCATGGCGTGCCTGTTTCAATTGTTTCAGACCGAGATGCAAGGTTTACTTCCAGGTTCTGGAAGAGTTTGCAAGCAGCTTTAGGTACCATATTGACTATGAGTACAACGTATCACCCCCAGACAGATGGTCAATCTGAGAGAACTATCCAGACATTGGAGGATATGTTGAGGGCTGTTGTGATGGATTTTGGCGGTAGCTGGCAAGACGCGTTGTCGTTGGTCGAATTTTCTTACAATAACAGCTACCAGGTGACGATTGGCATGGCGCCGTTTGAGGCGTTGTATGGCAGGAAGTGCAGATCGCCTGTGTGTTGGGAAGAAGTGGGGGAGAAGCAGCTGTCTTCCCCAGATTTTGTGCAGCGAATGAAGGATCATGTGGATCTGATTCGTCAGCGGATGAAAGCTGCCCAGGATCGCCAAGCCAGTTATGCGAATAAGAGGCGTAGGCCTTTAGAGTTTCAGGTTGGTGATTAGGTGTTCCTTAAAGTTTCTTCTTTCAGAAGTGTTATGCGCTTTGGTCACAATGGAAAATTAGCCCCTCGTTATGTTGGACCTTATGAGATTGTTGAGTGGATTGGCCCTTTAGCGTATCGTCTGTTGTTGCCAGCAGAATTGTCTTCTCTACATGATGTCTTTCATGTTTCCATGTTGAGGAAGTATGAGCCAGATCCCTCACACATTTTGAGAACAGAAGAGGTTGAGCTTGATCAGACGTTGAGTTACGTTGAATATCCCTTGCAGATTTTGGACAGGAAAGAGAAACAGCTGAGGAATAATATCATTCCCTTAGTAATGGTTCAGTGGAGCAAGCATGGTAGAGAGGGAGCTACTTGGGAACTGGAAGAGAAGATGCAACGTGAATGACCGCATCTGTTTGCGTGAGTGTTGCATCAGATTTCAGTAGTTGTTTGCTTAGTTATCTTGAACTCTTGGGTTCAGTTGAGTTGCTCCTGGACTTGTTGATTTCGAGGACGAAATCCTGTTTTAGTGGGGGAGAGATGTGAGACCCAAAAGCTGATGAGATTAATTTCGTTAATTAATCGAGTTTCGTTGAGATCAGCTTTGAGTCGATATGCTTAGGGTAGCTATCGGGTTTTGGTTCCAGCGCTTGAATTCAGCGATCAGTAGTTAGCGTGAGTTATCGCTAGATGTTGGTGTTCAGCAGTGGTGACGTCAGCAGCTGTCGCTGAGTAGTTGTATTCAGCATTGTAGCGAGATCAGCAGTCGCTGAGCAGTAGAGAGTGCGCTAGAGTGTTTCAGCAGTGAGTGGTTCTACATCGTCGTTTGGATTAGTTGAGACGACAGTGTTTTGGTTAAGCTCTAGGAGATTCAGCTTTTGATGTGTTATCGCGTATTCAGCTGTTGCGAGGGATTACTTTGCGTAGTAATCAGCTGTTGGTTAGTGATCAGCAGTGGCTAGCGGGTGAAGTGTCCAGCGGTAGTCTCTACGACGTCGTTTTGTTTAGTTATTCGCTGTTTAGCGATAGGACATAGCTGATGCAAGATTTCAGCTGTCGGTTGGGTATATCAGTTGTGACAACTGAATTTGTCGGTGGACCTGTTTCCCCAGTAGTCAGTTGTGACTTTTAGTAGGGATCTTAGTTTTTGTTCTCTATTATTGTTTCCCCAACACTTAGAAATATTTCCCGATAGCAAATCTTGTCGCGATACCCTAGTTACTGTTCACAGTAACCTTATTCATCCTAATTGCCGGTCATAGATAGCTCCGACGAGAGTGAGAGTGGTAGCGTTGGACTCCTCTTGCTAAGGCGCTTCGTTCTATACCTCTTTAGAAGGCTTTGTAGGAGCTGTAAGAGGATCGCAAGATCGCTAAGACATCTCCAGTGGTAGCGTTGGACTCCTCTTGCTAAGGCGCTTCGTTCTATACCTCTTTAGAAGGCTTTGTAGGAGCTGTAAGAGGATCGCAAGATCGCTAAGACATCTCCCTTGTGTAGTTTGTTAGCATAAGCATCCTTGCCGTGCCGGTAGTTCGTTGGGGTAAGTTAGAATTCTACCTTTAAGCTTTGTTAGAGCTTTCCGTTAAGTTAGGAAGGTAGATAAGCACTGGTGGAGTTGTAGCTACCAGCTGCTGTTGTTTTGTGTTTCGGTCTTTGAGCAGTAGCTTGTGTTGGCTTAGCAGGTGACAGATCTATGTTGCTCGGACTTCGTTGTGGCAGCTGCGTGTGGTAATTGTAGCTCAGTAGCGAGGTACGGATGTTGAGCTTGTATTACAGCTTGGAATTGACATGGATAATATGTGTTGCTGTGTATGCATTGCATTGTTGTTTATGTGCTGGTTCAGCTGTTGCATTGCATATGCACTGTCTTTTCCTTTCAGCTGTTGTAGCCGTGCCTTGTTGTGTTGCATTTGTTCTTACCAGGATGCGAGGGCGAGCGGCAATACCGCACTCTCATCTCCCTGCTGGGATTTGTTAGCCACCATGCGCTGAGTGGTTAACTACCACAGTTAATGGGTTGGGCAACGACAGGTTGAGTGGTTGATGCATCTGGTATTCGGGTGTGGTGTAAAGATGAGTGGGTAATTCCCATATTCTTGCACACACACCGTGGCCACTATTCTTCACAGAATCTGTTATCAGCTGTGGTGCTGTGCTTGAGTTCCTTGGTTCCCTGTTCAGTTGTAGCCTTCGGCTGTTGCATTGTTCCTCATGCATAGCATCTGCATCTTATCTTTTGCTGTTCATTGGTGTTTTATAGTTGCTCTCCGTATTGGGGTTTGACCCCGAGGTCCTCTGGGGCTTGTTTCGTTGTTGCCTGTTGTTGTGTTCAGGTTTTCCAGGATTTGCAGCTGGTCGAGGTTTTGATCCAGCTGGTGGTGCCCCTGGAGGTGGTTAGAGTGTCCCAGTTATGTATAGTATTTATATGCACTTGTATCACCGTGTGTGGGATGTCCCGGGTGATGCTTAGATCTATATAGCTGGCAGTCTTTCAATACTTGTGTTGTATTCAGTCGTTGGGCAATTGTTGTACTTGACTGTTCGTGCTGTTGTGAATTTATAAAACTGGGATTATTTTGAGTATCGTTGTATTTTAAATTATGTTATCTTTCTGTCAGGCCAAAAGCAAAAATTTTAAGCCACTTTTTGCTATGCTTCTGCTAGTTTTGCGTGGTTTTAGTCTGATGAGTGCACAAGGCCTGACACGTTTGCTCAAATATGGATATACGACAATTTGACCCTGATGAAGCGCAAATTACCATTTGGTGGAGCAGGATATACGGTTGTACGATGAACATACATTCAAAAATGGATTTTGTTTCCTTAGGCGAAATTTAATGACCGTTGAAATCAAAGGGTATAAAAGGCTGAAGAATTCAAATTGATGCCAATTCTCTGTCTCTCGCTTAATCCATACACATAGTCTTTCTCTTGTGCTCAGTAATTTGAAAAGCTATCATCTACTCTCTGAGATTTCTGAAAGGCATTCAAACGAAAAAATTCCAAGTTTCAGAAATCCAATCTCGAAGAATATTCATAGTCTAGAGTTCACAGATTTTACCTTCGAGATATCATCTTCTGGTTCACTTGTTGAATCGTGTTTCATAGTATAGAAACCAGAATATTTACAGTCTCAAATAGTTGTGTATTTCACTGTATTATCATTTTGAGTCTGTAACGAACTGGCTTTGTGAAGCAGTTCGAAAAATTCCCATTACTTGTATTCAGCAGCTGCATCTGCTTGTTGATTGGAGTTGCTAGGAGTTCACCTGGAGCGAGGCTCGGTGATTGGGTGTCTACAGCGTCTGCATTCATCAAAATCTTCTAGTGAACCTTCCTGAAGAAGGAAGAAGGGGAGACGTAGGATTTGATATCCGAACTTCCATAAACAAATCTCTTGTCCGTACCCTTTTGCTTTACTGCATTTATTTATCTTTACATTGTTCACAGATTGATCGAATTCATTCCGCACATTATTTGTTAGTCGAGAAATCTGATATTAGACTGAGATACCTTAAATCTGGTAACTCGGATTTAATTTAAGCAAGGCGCTTGTAAAAACTGTTTTAAGGTTTCGAAAATTTAAAATCCCAAAGGAGTTCATTCATGTTAGAGTAGATGCCCAACTAGCCAACTTGTGGCGTGTGGGTTTTATTGACTCTTGTACAAACGATCTTTATATATGATATTCGCATTCTTTTATATGGCATTCTTTACTTTCATTATGTGTGTAATGATTTACAATTGTGTTGAGTAAAGACCTAGAATTCACCAAAGCGTATGTTAGATGTGATAGTGGGTATGACGGCTATCATGAAACACATCTAATAGTCGCTGTGTATTCTGAACATGTTCCTAGTCGATTGGGCCGTCAAAATGAGGATAAGGCCGCCCGAGTTCGAGACTAGTATCTGCGATGCAAAGTACCATGTTTCATTGGTAGGGAACATTGTGATGTTCTGAGCATGCAGATTGGGCCGTCGAGGATAAGGCCGCCCGAGTTCGAGACTAGTATCTGCGATGCAAAGTACCATGTTTCATTGGTAGGGAACATTGTGATGTGATGTTCTTGCAGATAGATAGTGACCTGGTGATCTATCGAACTACCCTCCTTCAAACTTTCCAAGTGGTTACCATTTGTCGAGTGGA
>KQ994562.1:37643-56509 GCA_001598015.1 Dorcoceras hygrometricum
GAGTCGGTACGGTATGATGACCAGATCTCGGAGCTATTGAATAAGAAAGGAAAAGCTGGTATTGGCTATGACAGACCCGAGAGTTCTAATTCTGGTTGGCTAAAGAACAGACTTGACAAGGAAAAGTCAAAAGCTAGATCCAAGTCGTTTGTTCAGAACCAACAAAGACGTTGCTCTAAGAAGGTTAAGTCTGAATGGAAAAATCTTAGGCGCCATAGATATCTAAATGGTCAAAATATCAAACCAACACTCAACAGATCTCACCGTACTTCTGCAAAGACCCTTATGGACTATCATACTGGGAAAGCTGTCAAAGTAATTCAAGTATGGGTCCCGAAAGGGGTAATCCTATCTGGACCCAAGTAAAATTGGGTACCAAAATCTGTTTTTATGATTGCAGATAATAGGTACAAAGCTGGAGATGAGTCAATCATTTGGTATCTTGATAGTGGGTGTGCAAGACACATGACATGAAATCCAAAGCTGCTATCAGATGTTATCCCACACAAAGGAGCAAAGATAGTCTTTGGTGATAACTCACATGGTAACACTGTGGGTAAGGGTAAGCTTACCCACGGTAACATCTCAATATCTGATGTTTTAGTTGTTGATAACTTGCATTATAATTTGATTAGCATAAGACAGCTATGTGACAAGGGTTACATAGTTAACTTTCAACAGCACACATGCACATTTCAGAGTCCAGAAGGACTGACTGTATTGGTAGGTAAAAGGTCGGGGAATACCTACATTATCAATTGGTCAGAACCCATGGGATCTGAACAAATTTGTTTAGCAGCCAACTCTTCCAATAGCTGGTTGTGGCATCAGCGAATGAACCATCTAAACTTTAAAACACTTGCCCATTTCAGTCAGCATGAACTGGTCTCTGGTATGCCCAAAATCAATTTTTCTAAGGACAAGATCTGTGCCGCATGTCATCTTGGTAAAAAAATCCGTTCTACTTTTAAAAAGAAAGGCGGTAAACGTACTTCTCGAAGCTTAGAGCTTTTACATATGGATCTCTTTGGTCCTATTCCCGTAACAAGCTTAGGGGGAATGAACTACACCCTAGTTGTTGTTGATGATTTTACAAGATTAACTTGGGTGCTGTTTTTAAAAGCAAAATCTGATACCGCTGACCAGCTTATTCGGATTTTAAAACGTTTACAGAATGACAGATCTTGTACAGTCAACAGGATAAGAAGTGATCGTGGTACCGAGTTTTTAAATCAAAAATTATCTTCTTATCTGGATGACATAGGGATAAAGCATGAGCTTTCTGCAGCTAGAACTCCTCAACATAACGGGCTGGTTGAGAGGGGAAAGCGCACTTTAAAAGAAGCTGCTATATCTATGATTGCTTAATCTGGCATTTCACAAAAATTCTGGGCAGAAGCAGTTAATACAACTTGCTACACTCAGAATAGATCTATGATTAACAATTTGAACGATAAAACCCCATATGAGATGTGAAGTGGCAAGAAACCTGATATTTCATATTTCATGGTGTTGGTGCAGATGCTTCATTCACAATAATGGTAAGAAGCACCTAACAACTTTTGATGCAAAATCTGATGCAAGTATCTTCCTAGGTTATTCAGCAGTGAGCAAGGCTTATCGAGTATTCAACAATAGAAGTCTAACTGTTGAAGAGTCAGCACACGTTGTCTTTGATGAGA
This sequence comes from Dorcoceras hygrometricum, assembly GCA_001598015.1. NCBI lineage: Eukaryota > Viridiplantae > Streptophyta > Magnoliopsida > Lamiales > Gesneriaceae > Dorcoceras > Dorcoceras hygrometricum. The sequence continues at coordinate 39,326 of KQ994562.1, forward strand.
CAAGTTTTAGATCCAACTCAGTTGCGAGCCTTAATGACTTATGTACACGTCTAGAATCATCCAGCATTGATGACTCAGATAATGACATGGCACAACAAAGAAATTCAGCAGAGATGGAACCAGCACTGGACACACCGCATAACAATGCTCAACAAGATCTGACAGGTAATCCAGTAGTCATCGGATTTGACTAAAGTTGACTCAACACAGGATCAGATCTCTCCAAGTGTGCCTACTGCTGGAGCTAAAACGAAAATGCACAAGATGCTCAAACAGATGTTGCACAAACAGATCTTTCCACACAACGATCAACATTTGATGCACAAGATGCGAACGTGAACCATCAATTAACATCAAACAATCCAGATGTGGCTATCCAGCAAGACATCCAAGCAGAATAGGAAGCAAACCCAATTGGACTTGACCTCCGGTGGAATAGAAATCATCCACCCGAGCAGGTCATAGGTAACATCGAATATCCTGTTCGCACACGAAGCCAGCTATTGCATGATCATTTTGACTCAGCATTCATCTCACATATAGAACCAAAACAAATATATGAAGCCTTAGCAGACCCAAGCTGGGTAGAAGCAATGCATGAGGAATTAAATCAGTTTAAGAGAAATAACGTATGGAAACTTGTACCTAGACCTTCAAATCATTCAGTTATAGGAACTAGATGGGTCTTTAGGAACAAACTGAATGAATATGGAATAGTAACAAGAAATAAAGCTAGACTGGTAGCTCAGAGATTTAGGCAAATGGAAGGCATAGATTTTGATGAAACCTTTGCACCTGTAGCTAGATTAGAAGCTATACGCATGTTCTTAGCCTATGCTGCATTTAAATATTTTAAAGTATTTCAAATGGATGTTAAAATTGCATTTCTTAATGGCATTCTAACAGAGGAAGTGTATGTTGCACAACTCCTGGCTTCATAGATCATACATATCCAAACCACGTTTATAAATTGGATAAAGCTCTGTATGGGTTGAAGCAAGCACCCAGAGCTTGGTATGATACACTGTCCAAATTCCTAATTGATCATGATTTCACAATAGGCACAGTGGATAAGACTCTACTTAAATTTGTCAAAGTTGATCACGTTCTGTTAGTTCAGATTTACGTTTATGGTATCATATTTGGGTCAACTAACCCCAAGCTATGTCAAAAGTTTTCTAAGCTAATGCAGGACAAATTCGAGATGAGCATGATGGGCGAGCTAACGTTCTTTCTGGGTTTACAAGTGAGACAGCTGGATAATGGAATTTTCATTAACCAAGCCAAATATACGAAATAACTGCTGAATAAATTTGGCATGGACAACTGTTCAGCAGCTACGACCCCAATGAGCACATCAATCAAGTTCGACAAAGACGAAGCTGGTACTGCCATTGAGGTATCATTATATTGTGGTATAATTGGCTCCCTGCTGTACCTAACTACTAGCAGACCAGACATCATGTTTGTTATCTGTATGTGTGCTAGATTTCAAGCAGAGCCTAAAAAATCACATTATATTGCTGTAAAACGGATTTTGAGATATTTAAAAGGAACTTCCAATGTGGGTCTTTGGTATCCCAAAGACTCAGGCTTTCAACTAATCGGTTATAGTGATGAAGACTACGCAGGATGCAGGGTTGATCGTAAAAGCACAAGCGGTACTTGTCATTTCTTAGGAGATCGACTGATTTCCTGGTTTAGTAAGAAGTAGACATCTATTGCAACGTCCACAGCTGAAGCAGAGTACTTATGTGAGGATTGAGAAATTCGAATTTAGAATTTTCAGATTTTGGAATTTCGAATTTTTGGTGAAATCTTATTCTTTGGCGTTTAGAAGTAATACACTGTCGTTTCGTGAAATCAGACGTCGCGCAAATGCAAGGAATCAGACGTAGCGCATTTCAGACATGAACGCAAGTCAACGGTACTGTAGAGAGTGATCGCTGAATTAGTCATGCCTCGTCGTTTTGTTATTCAGTAGTAGCGCTTGAAGAGGTATCTTGTAACGACCGGATTTTTCTCAAAAGAAATTTAGAAATTTGGGGAATTGAAAGATCCAAAAATTTCAATCTTAATAAACATAAAAGTCGTTACTAAATTCTGGACTAAATTGCGAATAAACACAATTCATTGCTGCTGAAATGCGGAACAAAGGAAACAATGACGTGAGCGGAAGTAGAATCAAAATCTAATAAACACTTTTTATGGCCAATGAAGAAAACCAGCTTCAAGGGCATACAAAACGCTGAACTAAATCCTCAGCTGATCATAAAAACACACGCGGAACTGATACAACAGCTGATAGGAATGCGAATGAACTTGCATATATCTTTACACCAAAAGTTCATACAGATTTCTACAAAAATGAGGAACTAGAAATCTTTTAACATACAAAACCATAACTAAAGTTTTGTACATCAAAATCAAAAAGGAACAACGAAAGATGTCCACGATAAACACCACTTTCCAACCAGCCACTCTCCATCCAGCTCCTTACTGCCCATTACCTGCACTCAATGAAAACTAGTGCGCCAAAGGCTCAGCAGGTAAAATCTGGAATAGCAAAATCATGCAATAGAAACTGATACTGTAACTGGAATCTGAAAGCTGGATACATAAATGAATTCTGAATACGCTTTAGAATAAACAAGCGCAATATATATCTGAGGAATATGATAGAAACTGAAAACATAAAACATAATCAAATTCTGAAAACATTTTCTTTAAACATTCTCTGGAGCCGTGATTAAAATCACACTTGCGCTCTTCTGAAATTATGACAACACTTTAAACATTTTGGTCCAATTCGTTTGATCAAACTCCTGATATCAGTCTCTAGCTCTATGGCTCATGGTGAAGGGATATACAGATCCGTCGACCTATACACCTGATCCTTCCTCTGTTGAAAGGGCACACGGTTCGTCAGCCGCGCACTCACCCTTTTTCTGGGGACCCTCTTTGTTGTCATAACTTATAATATTTTCTAAAATATCGTTCTGCTCTTTCGTTTCTTTCTAAAATCTGTTTTCTTTCTCTCTTGTACGAATTACTGGTTTTCTCTTGTCTAATAATGTTCTGGAACTTCAAGGAATTTCTCTGTAAAACTTGCGAAGATGAAAACTGAATAAAAGCTCTCAAATCTAATCAATTGGATCAAATAATCTTTTTGAATTGATGCAGAAATGAATAAGAAATCAAATTCTGGAATTTCGTTATCTGTTGAAGAAAACGAAGAATGAACAGTAACCAGCTGAAATGAACAGTACTTAGAAACAAATAAAGCAACTGCTGAAATATCAAAATGGAATGCATCTGCTGGTGAACAGTGCATCTGCTGAATGTTACGAAGACAACGCAACTGCTGGAAATTTACTAGGAAATGCGTCTGCTGAATTTTGGAAGACAACGCAAATGCTGAAACTTAACAAAATTTCATCCTCGAAATTTCTTACTTAAAAGATCTGGGTAGCTTTTCTACAAATCATAATCACTTTCCCACATAATTTCTCTTTCAGTGTGATTTACCACTGCATCTTAATCAAGGGATAGTTCTATTCCTTAACTTACGGTTTTCTCTTAAAAGAATCTTTACTAGAACTTCTTCATAATTTAAATCTAACGCTACTTAAATAGGTTCGTATCTGAGCATCTAATTATACTATAAGAGACGCATCGCTGAAATAAAATCAGACGCAACAAAATGGAACAGTATTTGGGAACAAAACAGATTTCTACTGTTCATGAGTATTGCTGAAAGAAACCAGCTGCAAGGTCTTTTTACTAAAGACAAACGTATTAATTGAAACGATGTCGTTGCAAAACAACATGAATAGTACAACTGCTGGATACAATCGATATAATGCAACTGCTGGAAATGAACTGTGCAGCTGCTGATCATAACAATGGAATGCAATCGCTGAAAAAATGAACTTTGGTGCTGCAACATCAAACGACAGCTACGCTATCAGCTGTTGTCTATCAAACCAGACTTTATACCGATTCGACTAACAACTACCGATTACATAGCGTCAAGTTCCGATATTACCATTCACCGGAAGATGAACAATCCTAAACATACGGGAAATAAAACTCGAACTTCTCATGAAACAACTTCTAGTATCAAATCAATAGTAAACTCTAACTCAATGGGATCTAAACACAGTACTCTACTTCTATTTCTTCTAAGTTAGATATCAATTTCTTAACAAACCTATCTGATACAAAATACAGGTTGACCAGAATCTAACAATGCTAATGTAAACATATTGACAACAAAATCTTACCCGTCATCGCCGAGGTATCTGCTGGGGTTTCTTCAGCTGTCATTATATAAGCTCTACTAGTGATAAGTGGTCGCTTCTGGGAACACTCCCTAGACATATGGCCTGGCTTGCCACAAGTATAACACACTCTCTGGCCAAAAAGACACTGGCCTGTATGATTTTTCTTATAGGTTGGACATGGAGGCCTAATTCCTGAATTAGGGGCAGCAGAGATAGGTTGTACAACTAATGGTCCTTTTTCTTGAGACTCCTGCTGGTTATTATTTGGTTTCTTATTTTGCCTACGGTCCTTTTGTTGAAAATCTTGTCTTTTCAATTGTCTCTCTTCTTCAATTACTTTCCAATCTTGTTCTGCCCGTAGGGCCTTATTCACAGCTGATCTGTAATCTACGGGTTCTGCCAATCTAACATCATGCCTAATCATCGGCTTCAACCCATCAACAAAATGTTGTAGCTTAATATCTGCATTTGTCCCAATTAAAGGAACAAAATAACAACATCTCTCAAACTTACGGATATAATCCCGCATAGACATCTCTCCCTGCTTAAGAGTTAAAAACTCACTCCTCAACTGTAGTCTTACATCCACCGTAAGGTATTGTTCATAAAACACTCTCTTAAACTCTTCCCAAGTAAGGATTTCCAAGCCTACTGTTAACTTGGCTCCTTCCCACCATATCATGGCATCTCCTCTCAGCATGTAAATCGCACACCGAGGCCTTTCTTGTTCAGTCAGTTGCAAATAGTCAAAAATCACCTCTATGGATTTGATCCAACTCTCTGCTATAAGAGGATCGGTAGTACCAGAAAATTCCTGAGGTCTCTGTCTTCTAAACCTCTCCTGTGGATTTTCACGACTAACTATTCTTCCTAAGGTTTGATCATTCCCATTAATGTTTTGGTCAACTAAGCGCTCTAACAGCTGAGCCATGGTATTGAGGACGGGGTTCGTTCCATCAAACTCACTATCTCCTTCTGTAAAACTTCTTCTTCCTCTACCTCTTCTTGACATATCTGTAAGGGTAGCCCAAATCCACCACAATTATATATGAGAGATTACTTTATGCTAAAACATGAATTTAAAACTCACGGATTTAGAAGCGGTTGGAGAGAGCTGTTCAGACTGGAAGTGTTTTTATCTCAAGTACCATGCTCTGATACCAACTGTAACGACCGGAATTTTCTCAAAAAGAAATTTAGAAATTTGGGGTTCGAATTGAAAGACCCAAAAATTTCAATCTTAATAAACATAAAAGTCGTTACTAAATTCTGGACTAAATTGCAAATAAACACAATTCATTGCTGCTGAAATACGGAACAAAGGAAACAATGACGTGAGCGGAAGTAGAATCAAAATCTAATAAACACTTTTTATGGCCAATGAAGAAAATCAGCTTCAAGGGTATACAAAATGTTGAACTAAATCCTCAGCTGATCATAAAAACACACGCGGAACTGATACATCAGCTGATAGGAATGCGAATGAACTTGCATATATCTTTACACCAAAAGTTCATACAGATTTCTACAAAAATGAAGAACTAGAAATCTGTTAACATACAAAACCATAACTAAAGTTCTGTACATCAAAATCAAAAAGGAACAACGAAAGATGTCCACGATAAACACCACTGTCCAACCAGCCACTCTCCATCCAGCTCCTTACTGCCCATTACCTGCACTCAATGAAAACTAGTGAGCCAAAGGCTCAGCAGGTAAAATCTGGAATAGCAAAATCATGCAATAGAAACTGATACTGTAACTGGAATCTGAAAGCTGAATACATAAATGAATTCTGAATACGCTTTACAATAAACAAGAGCAATATATATCTGAGGAATATGATAGAAACTGAAAGCATAAAACATAATCAAATTCTGAAAACATTTTCTTTAAACATTATTTGGAGCCGTGATTAAAATCACACTTGCGCTCTTCTGAAATTATGACAACACTTTAAACATTTTGGTCCAATTCGTTTGATCAAACTCCTGATATCAGTCTCTAGCTCTATGGCTCATGGTGAAAGGATATACAGATCCGTCGACCTATACACCTGATCCTTCCTCTGTTGAAAGGGCACATGGTTCGTCAGCCGCGCACTCACCCTTCTTCTGGGGACCCTCTTTGTTGTCATAACTTAAAATATTTTCTAAAACATCGTTCTGCTCTTTCTTTTCTTTCTAAAATATGTTTTCTTTCTCTCTTGTACGAATTACTGGTTTTCTCTTGTCTAATGATGTTCTGGAACTTCAAGGAATTTCTCTGTAAAACTTGCGAATATGAAAACTGAATAAAAGCTCTCAAATCTAATCAATTGGATCGAATAATCTTTTTGAATTGAAGCAGAAATGAATAAGAAATCAAATTCTGGAATTTCGTTATCTGTTGAAGAAAACGAAGAATGAACAGTAACCAGCTGAAATGAACAGTACTTAGAAACAAATAAAGCAACTGCTGAAATATCAAAATGGAATGCATCTGCTGGTGAACAGTGCATCTGCTGAATGTTACGAAGACAACGCAACTGCTGGAAATTTACTAGAAAATGCGTCTGCTGAATTTTGGAAGACAACGCAACTGTTGAATTCTAACAAGGAAATACACCTGCTGGTTTTAGCAAAAGAAATGCACCTGCTGGTTTTACGATAACAATGCAGCTGCTGATTTTCAACGAAGAAGTACAACTGCTGATTTTAACAAGGAAAGATGCACCTGCTGATGAACAGTGCATCTGCTGATTTTATGAAAACAATGCATCTGCTGAAATATGCATCTGCTGAATTTATGAAAGCAATGCATCTGCTGAAATACCAATAGCTGATGAACAAAATATCAGCTGATGAACAAACTATCAGCTGATGAACAAACTGTCAGCTGATGAACAACAAAATATGCAACAGCTGAACATGAAATAGTGCGACTGCTGGTCGCAACTACTGAACTCAAACAATGCGACAGCTGAAATCTATACTTAGAATATTTTCAACAAAGAAATATCAGTCGTGGTATAAGAACCAGATTTCAGACTTAACCAGGTGAATGACGATGGTTTTCCTTTGTCTGAAGAATTCAAAATATCTAAAGAAATTTCTGGAAATGATCGAATAAGCTACTTGTAAGCTACTTCGATGGAATTTCTGAAGAAAACTAAAAAATCTACTGGATGAACATCACCAAACCATTTTATAAAACATCTCTTTGGATCAAATTACAGTAAAACGCAACCTTCATAAAAACAGAGAATGAAATTTCTGGTTTTGAAGAACAGCCGAAGTCATCTTCCTTTCTTTAAAATCTCATATAATCATGCAAACAGAATTGAATATATGCTTTCACTGAGTGATCAAAAACAGAGTTTACTTGCCTGAATTCTTGAACACAACCGCAGTATAAATCCAGCAAATCACCAACACTCCGATCGCCTCCTTTAAAAAGCTTTAAAACTTTTGCTCGGTTTCTTATAGAGAGAGCACCGCTTTGAACTAATTTCTTTTCAAGATAATGATGCATGAAGCAGCTAACATCCTATATATATATGATTTAAAATGCCTAAGGAAAGAAACACGTTTTAATCAAGATGCTCAAATCTCCTAAAAGCGGACTCTTTTTTAAACCAAATGATGCATATGGAAACCGAACAATTTTTGTTAAAACAAAGGATTCGATTGGCTTGCAGGAATTGACTAGACATCTACTGTAATTGCATTCCTGACATCTGGAATTTAGCTCTCAAATGATAAAAAGCTAAACAATATATATATATATCTGAATTCTGAAACTCGATAGAAACAGAGCTTAATAGAATAGCATTGTAATCCCTCAATCTCAAATCTTTCTAGTTTGTGGCCTCTAAAATATCTGGGCATTACATATCTGTTGGCAGCTGAGGCGTGGGTGCGAGAATTGACGAGAACGCGACACGTGTTGGTCAAATTTTTGGTGTTGACTGCTGATATTGTAGCGCTATCAGCTGTTGCGTTTGTGAGGAATTGTTTTAGTTGAGTGACCAGCTGCTGATGGTGAAGCGACGTCGTTTTGATAAGTTGAAACGCAGTGTTTTGGGTGCAACGCTTTTGATCAGCTGTTGGCAGCGAAGGTGACGTGTTCTTGATACGTCGTCGTTTGAATTATTTAGCGTGACCAGATGATGGTTTGATCAGCTGTTGGCAGCGAGGATGACGTATCCCTGATGCTACGTTGTTTTGTGTAGTTATGAAGCGACGTCGTTTTGATAAGTTGAAACGCAGTGTTTTGGGTGCAACGCTTTTGATCAGCTGTTGGCAGCGAAGGTGACGTGTTCTTGATACGTCGTCGTTTGAATTATTTAGCGTGACCAGATGATGGTTTGATCAGCTGTTGGCAGCGAGGATGACGTATCCCTGATGCTACGTTGTTTTGTGTAGTTACGCTTTGAGTTAATAAGCGTATTTCAGCTGCTGATTTTTTTGGTAGGAATCTGTCATAAGCTGTTGGAACGCTGCGGCGTCGTTTTGATTAGTTGATGCGGCGTCGTTTTGGTGCGTGAAGAGTAATACAACGTCTGATGGTTGCAGCTGGTTTCGTTGAGAGGAAAAGATGGTTTCTGGTGTAAGATTCCTACTGTTTCGTCGTCTGATGATTTTGTGTCCAGCAGCTGTTGGAATTGGCAGATATATAGATAAGTGTTGATCGACACTTAGAAAAATTCTGAACCCGATATTTCTCATCTCCATCTTTAAACCCTCGTTTTAGCTACTGTTCACCGAACGTTTCATCCCTAGATTTCTGCCCATTCCAGCCTTTGTTTTCGACGGTTTAGGTGGCTCTGAACTCCCTGAGACATGCTCTTTTGATTGTTACAAGCTAGAAAGCTTGAGACAACGATTTGAGGGATCCCGTAAGATCTGCGTGCTCGTGGAATTTCCTCTACCGTTGAGCAGAATCTATCTTCAGCTCTTTTGAGCTTTTGGGTGAGAATCCCTTGCTATTTAAGCCTTGAATTCGTTGTTAATACCTGCGTGAGTGTATGGAACGAGAATGGAGTTCTGGCCGTAGGTGTTAAAATGTATAAGTCCAGATTTTTGTCGTATGTTAGTTGATTTTCGAGGCTCTGTCACAGATTTGAATTTCCAGTAGCCTTCTGTCGTGAATTCCGAGGTCAGGAGGAAGCTGATTTGCGCGTGTTGAGGATCGCCGTGCTTTTGAGGGATCTGTTCGCTTCAACCGTGAAGTTGTAGCGTCTGGTGAAATCTGTGAGGTAGTTTTAATCTGCTGAAGGTACGAATTTGAGCAATTCTGGACAGCTTTGATGCATGAGCATGTGTATATTTCAGGCTGTGAAATCTGATTGATTTTGATGGCTGTATTTGCTTGAGCAAAATGTGTTTTATTGCTTGAGTTGTACATTCTGTTTTCACGTATTGAATATTATGCATTGTGAATTGAATATTGATTGGCATACATGCATACATCTTGAGCCTGATTGACAGATTGATTGATGACCTGATTGAGAGCCACGTTTTGACTGGACGACAGATGTGTCATGCCCGAAAAGTCCAACGCTATCATCGGAGTGGTGACCATCGGATTTGAGTGTCTACCACCGAGCTGTGATGGGCTGACGGGCACAGATGATCACGGACCGATGATTTCCATCGGCCGATTGGTTGTGCGTGGTATATAGGCCGCTTGAGATGATTTTCCAGTCGATATGCTGGTCTAGCTATCCGATCCTTGATAGCCCTCATGCATTTCATAGAATTGATTTATAGCATGTTGCATGATTAGCTGTTTTGATGGCTCTTCGTACTGAGGCTAGACCCCTCAGCGGAATGTCTAACAGTCCTACCTCTACCTCTCCTCGGTTAGTGAAGAGGATGTTCACCAGGTTGAGGATTTGATGAGACAGATAGGTGGGATGGAGTTAGTTCTAGCAATATTTCGGCCGACGACTGGACGTGTTTTTCATCCTGCACTTGACATGTCTCACTCGTTTCAGTCTCCTCAAGGATCGCAGCAATCGAATTTCCAGAGGTATAGGCCTCGAGGGAAACAGTTTAAGAAGCGATCAAACTCGAGTTCTTCGGCTTCAGTGAGTTCTGGTGGCAGTGGCTCCGGAGGAGGAGTGACTTGCGGACAGTGCGGAGGGAAGCACATGACTTCGCAGTGTCGTGGGGTGCAAGGTAATTGCCATAAATGTGGACAGCCTGGACATTTTCGGAGAGTGTGTCCTTTGGTGAGGGGACAGTCTTCGGTTCCTTCGCAGCAGGCCCAGGTGGATACTCCGACGAGAGAGCAGGCTGAGGAGACGCCTGATATAGTTATCGTAGGTACATGTTCTATCCTTGATTTTCCTGCGAGAATTTTATTCGATGCAGTAGCGTCACACTCTTTTGTTTCTGAGTTGTTGTGTATGAGCGTGGGTTGAGTCCATCCCCATTGTGTGATGTTGTTTCCATGTCCACCCCTGCTGGTGTGAGTCTGTGGTCCCGTGAAGTAGTGTTGGGTTGTGTGCTTCGATTTGATGAGCATGTTTTGGTGTCCAATCTGATTGTTTTGGGAATTAGAGATTTTGATTGCATCTTGGGAATGGATGTATTGTCTAGCTATAAGGCTACTGTCGACTGTTTCCATGGTGTGGTGAGATTTCGACCTGATTCGGGTGAGAAGTGGGATTTCTACGGTGCTGATTTGCGCTCGAAGATCCCACTGGTTTCTGCCATGGAGATGTTTAGCCCGTTGTCGCTAGGTAAGCTGGATCCATGATTTATGCGCTGGACGTTTCCCAATAGCCGCGTTTAGAGTTGAGCGATATCCCGATCATCCGAGAGTTTCCCGACGTGTTTCCAGATGAGATTCCTGGATTCCCTCCGAGGCATGAGATTGACTTCAGTATCGAGTTGGTGCCCGGTACCGCCCCGGTTTCTAGAACTTTGCATTGGTTGGCGCCAGCAGAGTTTAAAGAACTCAAGGATCAGTTGAGAGACCTCTTGGAGAAAGGCTTCATCAGACCGAGTATGTCGCCTTGGAAGCTCCGATTCTTTTCGTGAAAAAAAAAAGATGGGTCTATGAGAATGTGTGTGGATTTCAGACAGTTGAACAAAGCGACGGTGAAGAACAAGTATACTTTGCCGAGGATTGATGACTTGTTCGATCAGTTTCAAGGATCGGTCGTATACTCGAAGATTGATTTGCGATCTGGCTATCACCAGTTGCGGATTAGAGACGCTGATGTGGAGAAGACAGCTTTCCGGACGAGATATGGGCTTTATGAGTTTCTTGTCATGCCGTTTGGGTTGACGAATGCCCCAACTGTTTTCATGGATTTGATGAATCGCATCTTTAGCGAGTACATCGATCGGTTCATGATCGTCTTCATAGATGACATCTTAGTGTATTCGAGGAGCATGAGAGAGCATAAGGAGCATCTCAGATTGGTGTTGCAGAGATTGAGAGACTCGCAGTTGTACGCCAAATTCAGCAAGTGTGAATTTTGGCTTGATCGAATTATCTTTTTGGGTCATTTGATTTCCGAACAAGGAATTTCGGTGAATCCTAGCAAGGTCAAAGCAGTTCTTAAATGGGAGAGACCTAGAAATTTTTCTGAGATCCGTAGTTTCTTGGGATTGGCTGGCTATTATAGGCATTTCATCGAAAAGTTCTCTTCTATAGCCAGGCCGATGACTCAGTTGACTCAGAAGGATAAGAAGTTCGTTTGGACTGATGAGTGCGAGTATAGTTTTCAGAAGTTGAAGGAGAAGTTGACTACTGCTCCTGTTTTGGCTCTACCGTCTGGATCTAGAGGATTTGTTGTATGCTCCGATGCTTCTCTAAGTGGTTTGGGATGCGTTCTGATGCAGAACGGGTACGTGATTGCGTATGCGTCTCGACAATTGAAGCCTCACGAGACGAGGTACCCCGTTCATGATTTGGAATTGGCTGCGATTGTGTTTGCCTTGAAGATTTGGCGACACTACCTGTATGGTGAAAAAATTGTGGTGTACACCAACCACAAGAGCCTGAAATATATCTTCACGCAGTCAGACTTGAAGGTGAGGCAACGACGTTGGATGGAATTGCTCAAAGACTTTAACTGTGAGATTCAGTATCAGCCTGGGCGGATGAACTCAGTAGCAGATTCTTTGAGTAGAAAGACCCAGCCTGCGATGCTTTCGTTTTTGAGTGTTTCGAAAGTCTACGAGCAGTTGAGTACTTCTGGTTGGAGATTTCAACCGGTTGATCAGTACTTTATGGTTATTCGATTCAAGTAGAACCGCAGATTGTGAGTGACATCAGGGAGGCGCAGAGGACTGATCCATATATTCATGAGTTGAAGATTAAAGCCCGAAGTGGTCAGTCTGAGGATTTTTTTGTTACTTCTGATGGATGTCTGAGATTTAGAGGAAGATTGGTGGTTCCTAACTTGATTGATTTGAAAGAGACCATTCTGAATGATGCGCATTGTAGCCGATATAGTGTGCATCCGGGCGAGAGGAATATGTACCATGCCTTGAAATCTCACTACTGGTGGGAGTCATAAAGAGCGACATCTCTGGTTTTGCGGCTAGGTGTCTGAATTGCCAGCAGGTCAAGGCTGAGAGAATGAGACCTGGTGGATTGCTATAGAGTTTGGAGGTGCCCCAATGAAATTGGGAGCACATCGCCATTGATTTTGTGACTCATCTACCTCAAGCGAGTAGGGGATGTGATGCGATTTGGATGGTGATTGATAGACTTTCGAAGTCAGCCCCTTTCATTCCCTATGATGTGAGGTGTTCCATGAAGAAAATGGCGAAATTGTACATCGACCATGTGGTTAAAATGCATGGAGTTCCTGTTTCGATAGTGTGTGACAGAGATCCGAGGTTCACATATCGTTTTTGGAAGAGTCTGCAAGAAGCGATAGGTTCGAGATTGTCTATGAGTACAGCCTATCACCCACAGACAGATGGTCAGTCTGAGCGGACCATTCAGACTTTAGAGGATATGCTGCGTGCAGTTGTGATGGATTTCAGTGGTGGCTGGCCGGATTCTTTGTCCTTGGTTGAATTTTCGTATAATAACAGCTACCAGGTGACTATTGGGATGGATCCATTTGAGGCGTTGTATGGTCGTAAGTGCAGATCTCCGATTTGTTGGGAAGAAGTTGGTGAGAAACAGCTTTCTACCCCTGAATTTGTGCAGCATATGAAAGATCAGATTGATTTGATACGAAGTAGAATGAAGGCTGCACAAGATATATTTACCAGCTATGCTAACAGAAGACGCAGACCTTTAGAGTTTGAGGTTGGCGATCGAGTATTTCTCAAAGTTTCTCTTTTCAAGAGCGTTATGCGATTTAGATTTAAAGGCAAATTAGCTCCTAGATTCGTTGGTCCTTTCGAGATTATTGAGCGGATTGGATAGTTGGCTTATGGATTAAGGCTGCCTGATGAGTTAGCAGCGATACATGACGTTTTTCATGTGTCAATGTTGAGAAAATATGAGCCAGATCCGTCCCATGTGTTGAGAACCGACGAAGTTGAGCTAGATTCTGCCTTGAGCTGTGTAGAATATCCAGTGCAGATTCTGGATAGGAAGGAGAAGCAGCTGAGGAACAAAGTGATTCCGTTGGTGATGGTCCAATGTGTTAGAGTAGATGCCCAACTAGCCAACTTGTGGCGTGTGGGTTCATAGACTCTTGTATGAAACGATCTTTATATATGATATTCGCATTTTATTTATGGCATTCTTTACTTTCATTGTGTTGTATGATGATTAACAATTGCGTTGAGTGAAGACCTAGAATGCATTATAGTGTATGTTAGATGTGATAGTGGGTATGACGGCTATCATGAAAAACATCTGATAGTCACTGTGTATTCTGAATCAGTTCCTAGTCGATTGGGCCGTCAAAATGAGGATAAGGCCGCCCGAGCTTGAGACTAGTATATGCGATGCGAAGTACCATGTTTCATTGGTAGGGAACATTGTGATTTTCTGAGCATGCAGATAGATAGTGACCTGGTGATCTATCGAACTACCCTCGTTCGGACTTTCCAAGTGGTTACCATTTGTCGAGTGGATAAGTCCGAGGTCTTGGTTGTACTGATTAGTCCTCACGACTCGAAACGACATTGAGGCTCTACATGATAGGCGCCTCACTTTGACCCGTTTGCCGACTCACTTGGGGTCATTAGGCGGCAGGATTGGGTGAGACCCCGATGCATGTAGGAGTCGATGCATCGTTGTCGAGGATTCACCGCTCGCAGACATGCGTGGATATCCTATGTTATCTGAGGAGACGATAGTGTATAAATCTCTGGCCAGAGTACTAGAAGTGATTTAGGTAAATGGGTTTACCTAGTTACACTCGCGATGTCACTATTCGATCTCCAAGATGTATGCATAGCTATCGGATCTATAACGACTCTCGATTTACCAATGGTCGTTGATCTGATCGGGATATATGGATTGAAAGGACCGTACTGTACGCTAACCACGACCAACTGGTTCTTGCAGGCACTATCAGTGATACCTAGGGGATCATGGGGCGATGTTGCTAGACGCTCTTACCATGATCCGATGGGCAAGTCCGGAATTGTGATTCCGGAGCCACAATGGTTGTGGGCCCATGGCTAGCTGTATCCCTGAACCATTGAGGGTCACACAAGTACTGGATTCGAGATTCCCGCACGGATACTAAGCTCAATGTATTTGAGCACTTGAGGAGGATTTTGGGGAGTGCGACTTCCTAAAAGTCAACAGGGGTCAAATCATGATTTCCCGCTGTTGAGGTGCAAAACGGTCATTTTGCACTAGGGTTCTGAAAAATGGTTTTTCAGATCACAGTATTCAGTTTTGGAAACTGAGTCGATCAGTCCGATCTGATCGGCGATCGGAGTTATGATGAATTCACGGTGATAGGGATGAACCGAATGTTCATACGTTGGACCCGGGCCCGTTGGGCCGGTCCAAGTCCATCATTAAGTCTACTTAATGTAGACTTAGGCTTAATCATAACATACCTTTTGTACACACAAAACCCTAAACCCTAGAGCTCACATACGGCCGCCTCCCTCCTCTCCTCAAATACCGCCGCCGCCGCCGCCGCAGATTTGCGCCGTCGCCGCCGCCTTGCTTCGCCGGAATTTGTTCCGGCCAACTTGACGAGGAGAATCCGTCCGTGCTGATCTCGTCAGGCCTTCTAGTGCAGGCTGATGAAGGAGTCTCCCTTCCGATCGTGGACCTGATTGACAAATCTACCGCCGCCTACCGTGAAGAGCCGGCGTTCTTGTAATTCCGATTGGAGCCAGGCACGAGTTGCCATCAAGGTAATCAACGAAAACACCCTATGAATGGTTCGTATTATGTTTGAATTTTATTATATTGATCGTCTCCCGGGCAATTTTGTTTTCCGCTACGCCCCGGGAGGCGGGATCCGGATCCTACACCGTTGTTCCCCAACAGTGGTATCAGAGACAAAGTTCGGATCTGATCAATACAATTGTTTCCTGAATTGCATCTAATCTCTATGTTTCAGATTGAAATCGAACAAAAAGGGATTTTTTGTTGATCTCGGCCACCGGCCGCCGCCATGCGCGGCGGCCCCTTCCCTGCGCGCATGTGTACGCGCGACATTCGCACTGGTTGCGCACGGCAAATATGATTTTATAATTAAATATGATTTTGTTGATTAAATTTGATTTTATCGACAAAATGTGATTTTATTATAAAATGTGATTTTATGATTAAAATATGATTTTGCGATAAAAAATTTGATTATTCATATTATGCACTTTAAATAGATTAATTGCATGTTTGGGATGATCGAGAGCCGTGCCCAACTTGTTAGGTGTCTGCGATAGGTTTTGTGATTTCGGTTTGTAAATATTTTGATTATCATTTAAAGTGGGCCTGTTTGTGGCCCGTTCCCAACCCTTGATAAATGTATCCCTTATATGTCATGGTAAATTTAAATGTAAATTACTAGATTTAGTTGGAGGACATCCGAAGACGGTGGACAATGACGATCAAGGATATTGAAGACCGAAGATCTGTAAAACCGGAAGCATTGTAATAGGTTTGCATTGCATGTTGCATTCCTAGGATTGGACCCAGGTCCGTGGCTGGAAACCACGGACCGCATAGCTCTCGCGATCGATCATCCCAATATTTATATATGTGATATATAATTAGTTGAATCCGCATGTTTTAAATTTGATTTAAAATATGTGCATGAGACCAAATTTTCAAAAATAAAATCCCTCGTTTTAAATACGATTTAAAACTAATATCAAAATAAATGTTTATTCGATAAACTAAAGGGAATTTAAATTTGTTTAAATTATCCCTACCTTCCATCAACAATGGGTGTACGTCGATGCTACCCGTATACATGGCCCGGCTCATATTATTGAGGGGGTCATGTATGCCGGAAAGCTGTCCACGCCATTGACAATTGTTGTGAGTTCGGTTGGAACTCCCTTTAACGTTGACTCATATTATTGGGGACGTTAAGGGGACCGTCCTTCACGACTCAACATTGATGGGTCATCTTTGTTGGTCCGGTAATAAAGGATCAAAAGATCAGCAGCCGCGCATTTGTTAAAAGACTTAAAAGATTTTGCGCGCTGCTACAACACTTGAGGTGCAATATCTCTTGTTCTTGAACTTCTAATAAAACTCACTACGAAGAGCACCGGAGACAGATCTGGTATGATTTAAAAATCATGCGGAAAATACCAGAACTTAATCCTATATTTTAAAACAACTCAAACAGATTTATGTACAACATAAATCTGTTCGAGACTTGCAAGTGCTTGTGTGCTAACAGTGTATGCGATGCTAAGCTGAAAGCAACTGCTGAACTGTTAATGCGTGCAATGCGTGCTAAAAATGCTAAAGTAAAATATGACAATAACTGAAAAGCTTAAAA
>KQ994562.1:100637-123309 GCA_001598015.1 Dorcoceras hygrometricum
CATCACAGATTCAACCACTGAGGCTGAGTACATCGCAGCATCAGCTGCTGCTAAGGAGGCAGTTTGGATAAGTAATTTCGTCCAAGAGTTGGGAAACTCTTGCTCCATTGCCCAGCCACAAGTGGGTCTCACCCTCTCTAAGACGTCGGCTTCTTGTCATCACCTGCAAATCATTGCAGATATGAGATCCACATCCGGTATCAAGTACCTAAGAAGTCGAATTAAGAGACATATTTATTTCGATATAGAACAGACCTTTTGCAGTTCGCAACTGCTCAAGGTACTCCTTGCAGTTCCTCCTCCAGTGCCCAGGCTTGTGGCAGTGGTGGCAAACATCCTAAGACTTGTTCGGCATGGAAGCCTTTGCCTTGGGCTTCTTTGTGGGCTTTTCCTCCTTCGCAGGGGCAGAACGCTTCTTACCCTTGCGTTTGGGCCCCTTCTTCGCAGAGGAAGAAGAGCCCAAAAGGAGGACGGGCTTGTCCTTCTTTATGGTCCCCTCGAACACTACAAGCATGTTCACCACCTCTTCAAGGGTGGCTTCCAGCTTGTTCATGTTAAAGTTTACCACAAAGGGGTCGAATGCAGCATGGAGTGAGAGGAGAAGCAGATCCACTGACAGCTCATGTGGAAGTGTGATGTCAAGGCCCACCAACTTTTCAATGAGCCCAATCATACGAATCCCATGCTCACGGATCGAAGTCCCATCACGCATGCGGCTCATCATAAGCTCCTTGACAGTGATGAACCTCTCAGTCCGAGAGTTCTCCCCATACATCTCTTTGAGATGAAGATGTATGTCAGCAGCATACATGGTCTTCTCAAAGCGCCGCTGCATTTCGTTTGACATCGATGCCATCATATAGCATCGTGTCTTAAGCTCGTCATCCCACACTTTGTTAAGCTTTGTCAGCTCCTCAGGGCTGATATCGGCAGGGGCTTCCTTCGGAGGGCACTTTTCCAACGTGTAGAGGAGCTTCTCCGAAGCCAATACAATATTGAGGTTTCGAAGCCAGTCTTGGTAGTTCAAACCAGTGAACTTGTTGCTATCCAGTATAGCAGCAAGTGGATTTTTGATTGAAGACATTATAATAGCAGTTTATACTGAAGAAAAACAGACATGCATTACTTGAAAATTTAGCTATCTTTGTAAAAAAAAACGATTTCGCTACCAACCGTTGTCCATTAAACCAGACTTTATACTGATTCAATTTAACAACTACTGATTACAAAATCATCAAATTCTAACATTACAACTACAGCAAGAAAGAACATTCTTAAACATACTGGAATCAAAGCTAACTTCATCGTACTTTTAAACATCTAACTTTCTTAAAACATCTGGGAGACTTGGATGCAAATGACATCAGCTGAAGCAAAGACTACTGCTTTAGAGATGAAATTCACCAGAAGAACTTTCCTGAACATGGAATCACTTAAACCCGATTGCTCAGCATTTTATTTTAAAACAACATCATCTTCTTTATCGAAGCACTCTGTAAAAGCTTTGAAACAGAAACATAACTTTGAACCCGTCATTCTTTAATTTTCTTAAACATGCTTAAACGTGAACATAACTTATCGTTAACATAAAAAGGCAACAATCATGCACTGGAACAATATATATGCTTTAAAATGGCGTAGAAAGAATCAGCCTTTACTTGCCTTTACTGCGAAACACAAGAGCAGTCGGTCTCAACAAAAGTTCTCCACAAGCACCACCACGAGCACCTTGAAGTTTTTAGAGGAAAAGAGGCAAATTTTTGGACAACAATGAAACTTTCTTGCTTACCAAAAACAATCATATACGAGATATGATTTGTAGTAGGTATTAACACTCGAGTAGGCATGAGATCCTACCAACCCGTGTCCTTTTCAAAGGAATTTGTCAAATACTCCTTACCACTATTTTGCATTAGAAACTTTACCAAAACTTTATAAAAGGAACTATTTTTGTTCAGCCGATGGCATTTCAATCCAAAAGCTGAAATATGCTCGTGTTTGCGCTCGGGCGACAGCTGCCATATCAGCTTCTGTTTCCCACGTAACTTCTCGTTCAGATTAATTGAACCATTTTATCTTAACCATAGGAATACTATGGTTTTTCAGTTTTCCATTTTCTCGAAAATGAATCCTCTCGAGTCTCCCTCTCTTCAGAACTTAAATCTGGTGCTTAGCTGAATAGGTTCATGACTTAATACGTGATATGGGTTGGGAATATACTTCCTCCAAAACTAATACATGAAAACGCTCGCTATGTACAGCTATCAGCTGCGGGGCAACGCTAAGCAATAAGCTAACTTTCCTACTCTTTCTTAAAATCTTATTTGGTCCAATATATCTTGGACTTAACTTTCCTTTCTTTCTAAATCGTATTACTCCCTTCATTGGAGCAACTCTTAAGAATACATGGTCGCCGATTTCGAATTCAGCTCTCTTCTTCTATTATCTGCGTATCTCTTCTGTCTGCTTTGAGCAGCTTTCCTTCTTTCTCGCATCTTTCTAACAGTTGATGCTATTTGCTCCATCAAATTTGATCTTACCGAGAGATCTGCTAAGACTGACTTGTTACTGCTGGGTACTAGTTCTAATCCATCCTTAGGCATAATCTGACCTAAGAAGGCTACCTTCTCCCACCAGAAGTCACATTTACTCAACTTAGCGAACAGCTGCTTAGTCTTTAAAATTTGAAGCACTGTCCTCAATTACTTAACATGTTCGAATTTAGCCTTAGAGTACCCTAAGATATCGTCTATGAACACAACTATGAATTGATCCAAAAAGGGTTGGAAAACTCTATTCATCCGGTTCATAAAAGCTGATGGTAACTACACCTTAAATCGATCTTAGAAAAGACTGCTAATCCTTTCAACTGGTCAAACAAATCTTCTATCCTAGGAAGGAAATATTTATTCTAAGTGGTCAATTTATTCAGCTCCTGGAACTAAGTCAATCGAAAATTCTAACTCTCTATCTGGTGGCGGTCCATGTATATAACTCGTTTACCACCTCTACATCTAAATGTTGGGGCTTGCTAGACGTTTCTAGGGATAACAGACTTATCAAAAATCTTACCCCACCTTTCCTCAAACAGCGTTGAGCCTCAAGAGCTGATATTATCCTAGGAACCCTACAAACATGTTTAGCTTCCAACTTGAATGATTCTCCTCTAGTTTGGTTAATCACTACTGTTCATAGCTTAAAATCTATCACTACTTCCTATTAGGTTAACCAATTTAATCAGCCGTAATCAGCTGCCCTTGAGGCCTAATTTCTAAACTTCAAAACACATCATGGGATACTAAATCTTCTCCCGAAGGTACTGTTACACAAAGGCCTACAGCTACACGATCAGGTCCGATGGGTGATTTTTTGCAAACTTAACTGCTATAAAATAATGAGTGGCTCCTGAATCTAACAAAGCCACAGAAGGCTAACGAGATATAAAAATCTCACCTGTCCCCGTGGTAGGATCTGGATTGGCCTGATCAGTTGTCATTACATATGTCCTGCTGGTCACCAGCTGCCTGGACTTTGGGCAAGTCTTTATGATATGCCCTGGCAATCCACACTTGAAGCAGACATTCTGTCCAGCCCTACACTGACCAGCATGATTTTTGTTACACGCACGACAAGTCGGTTTGATATTCATCCTGGGGGCTAAGTTGCTCGGTTGGGGTTGCTGCTCTAGAGACTCCTGCTGACCAGTCTTTGGTTGCTTAGGTGACTTCAACTTCCTAAACTGAGAAGCCTGGCGTTTCTGCTTGTGCCTAAACCCTTTCTGAGAATTCCCATGGCTAGGTCCTTGGCCTGAAGAATGGCCACTTTCTTGACTCGATTGTCTTACTAACTGCTCTACTGGTGGAGTTATAACCACTATCACACATGCGGGACCACCTGAGCTAACTTCTTCGATGGTGCTGCCCCTTCTCTCCCCACATCTACCTCTACCTCTACCTCGTCCAGACATCTTATAATCTATAGCCCGTAATCCACCACAATGCAAAAATCAGAACATGCTAAAGTTAAAACAAATACTTTAAAACATAAAATAAACTCACAGCTGGAGAAACGGTCGACAACAGCTGTTCCAACCGGAAGTGCGTGTGTTTATCTCAGGACCATGCTCTGATACCAAGTTGTGACGTCCCAATCCTCATGGGGTCACGAATGAATAATAAAAGAAAAGAATGGCTGAATGGAAGATGTCATAAGCTGTATTTCTTATGACTAAAATAAAAATTTGAAACGCAAACAACAAAATGGCGCCAAGTACTGAGACAGCTGAAACAATTTCTCATTATCAGATGTCAAATGCAAAGTGCGATATTACAACCTCTGAAATTCTATATGAATTCACTATTGTTGTAATGGATCTAATACAGACTTAACAAAAGATCAAAAACAACAACAGCTGCTGCGGAAACATCGGCCTTAGATAAACACAATCACCACAGCTGGTTCAACTACTGCTTCCTGCCTGCCCCAGCTCTGCTCCACCTGCACCATTTTAAAGCTAATGAGCCTAGGGGCTCAGCAAGTAAAATCTGAGGATAACAAAATCACTTAATGCAGGCAGACATATGAAACATAACATAACTTAGCATAACAGTTTAAAAAGGAAGTCATTCATCAGCTGCATAAAATTTCTTTCATTAAACTTGGAAATGGGGAAATCATCTACATAAATTTGCACTAACAGGACATGATCAGATTTTACAAATTTAAATAGCGTCTTATCAACTGTGCCTATAGTGAAATCATGCTCAATAAGAAACTTAGACAGTGTATCATACCAAGCTCTGGGTGCTTGCTTTAACCCATATAGGGATTTATCCAATTTGTAAACGTGATTTGGATATGTATGGTTTACGAAGCCAGGAGGTTGTGCTACATACACTTTCTCAATTAGGATGACATTAAGAAATGAACTCTTAACATCCATTTGAAATACTTGAAGTCTTTGTATGCAGCATATGCTAAGAACATGCGAATGGCTTCTAGTCTAGCTACATGTGCAAAATTTTCATCAAAATCTATGCCTTCCATTTGTCTAAAACCTTGAGCAACTAGTCTAGCTTTGTTCTTTATTACTACTCCATCTTCATTCAGTTTGATCCTAAATACCCATCTAATTCCTATCACTGAATGATTAGAAGGTCTAGGTACAAGATGCCATACATTATTTCTTTTAAACTGATTTTGATCTTCTTTCATTGCCTCTATCCAGCTTGGGTCTGCTAAGGTTTCTTCTATCTGCTTAGGTTCTATATGCGATAAGAATGCTGAATCAAAATGATCATGCAATAGCTGGCCTCGTGTGCGAACAGAAGAATTAATGTTACCTAGGACCTGCTCGGATAGATGATTTCTGTTCCACCGGAGATCAGATCCGATTGGATTTGCTCCTTGTTCAGCTTCGATGTTTGGCTGGATGGTTTCATCTGGGTTGTCTGACACCAATTGATAAGATCTTTGTCCCAGATTTGAGCCAGATGCCATATGATGAGATGTACCTGCATCTTGTGAGTTTGATGTTGATTGATGTACTATGGGATCTGTTTGTGCAACATCTTGAGCATTGGTTGCTTCAGCTCCAGCAGCTGGCACGCTTGATGAGATCTGATCATGCGTTGGGTCAACGTTAGTCAAATCAATGACTATTGGATTACATGTCAGATCTGCTTGAACATTGTCGTGCGGTGTGTCCAGCTCTGGTTGTATCTCTGCTGAATATCTTTGTTGTGGCATGTCATCATCTGAGTCATCAAGGCTGGATGATTCCAGACGTGTGCACAAGTCGTTGGGGCTCGCAGCTGAGTTGGATCTGAAGCTTGTCTCATCAAAAACAACGTGTGCTGATTCTTCAACAGTCAGACTTCTATTGTTGAACACTCTGTAAGCTTTGCTTACCGCTGAATATCCTAGAAAGATACCTGCATCAGATTTGGCATCAAACGCTCTTAGGTGCTTTTTACTATTAATATGAATGAAACATCTGCACCCAAACATCCTGAAATATGATATGTCAGGTTTCTTGCCACTCCAGATCTCATAAGGGGTTTTGTCGTGCAACTTATTGATCATTGATCTGTTCTGAGTGTAGCAAGCTGTATTAACTGCTTCTGCCCAGAATTTTTGAGAAAGCCGGAGTAAGCAATCATAGATCTCGCAGCTTCTTTTAAAGTACGGTTCTCATCTCAACTAGCCCATTCTGTTGATGAGTTCTAGCTGTAGAAAGCTCATTCTTTATTCCAATGTCATCCAGATAAGAAGATAATTTTTTATTTGAAAACTCGGTACCACGATCACTTTTTATCCTGTTGACTGTACAAGATCTGTCATTTTGTAAGCATTTTAAAAGCCGAATCAGTTGGTTAACGGTATCAGATTTGGATTTTAAAAACAGCAACCAAGTGAATTTTGTAAAATCATCCACAACAACTAGGGTGTAATTCGTTCCCCCTAAGCTCGTTACGGGAATAGGACCAAAAAGATCCATATGTAAAAGCTCGAAGCTTCAGGAAGAACGTTTACTGCCTTTCTTTTAAAAATAGAACGGATTTGTTTACCAAGCTGACATGCGGCACAGATCTTGTCCTTAGAAAAATGATTTTGGGCATATCAGAAACCAGTTCATGCTGACTCAATTTGGCAAATGTTTTAAAGTTCAGATAATTCATTCGCTGATGCCACAGCCAGCTCTTGGAAGAGTCAGCTGCAAGACAGATCTGTTCAGATCCTATTTTCTCTGATCAATTGATACTGTAGGTATTCCCCGATCTTTTACCCACCAATACGGTCAGAACTTTTGGACTCTGAACTGTGCAAGTGTGCTTTTGGAAGCTAACTATGTAACCCTTGTCACACAGCTGACTTATACTAATTAAATTGTAGCACAGGTTCTCAACAACTAAAATATCAGATATTGAAATGTTACCGTGGGTAAACTTACCCTTACCCACAGTGTTACCATGTGAGTTATCGCCAAAAATGATTTTTGCTCCTTTGTGAGGGATGACATCTGATAGCAGCTTTGGGTCTCCTGTCATGTGACGTGCACAGCCGCTATCCAGGTACCATGATTGACTCATCTGCATCTTTGTACCTTTTACCCTACAAACACAAAAATAGATTTTTGTACCTAATTTTACTTGGGTCTAGATCAGATTACCCCTTTCGGGACCCATACTTGAATTACCTTAATAGTTTTCCCAGTATGAAAGTCCATATGGGTGTGTGCAGAAATATGGTGAGATCTGTTGAGTTTTGGTTTAGTATGTGGACCATTCAGATCTCTTCGGGGCTGAGCCTTTCTCCAAACAGAGTTGAACTTCTTAGGACCATGCCTGAGCTGGTGAGGAACAGAAGACTTAGAGTCAGCTCTCGCTTTCTCTTTGTCAAGTCTGTTCTTTAGCTAGCTTGGCTTAGGGTTCTCAGGTCTGATATATCCGATACCAGCTTTGCCTTTTTGGTTCAGTTGCCCAGAGGTCTTGTCAGGCCCCATGCTAATTACTCAATAAAATAGCACAATTAAAGCACATAAACGCGGAAGCATAAAAACGGGCTTAAAAATTTTTCGAAATAGTTTGGGCCTGAACTCAAAATCATCATTTAAATATTCATAATCAAAATACGAGTTAATTCAAACTCATACAATACAGGTAACATCAATCCTCAAATCATAACAGATCCCCAAATACATAGAATCACGGGGCATCCCCCGGTTCAATACATAATATAATAAACTAGGACTCAAGGGAACGGGGATCGACCAGCTGTACCACCACTCTGTCCAGCTTGGTTACCTGAAGATCCTGCAAATGGGCAACACAGACCCAAAACACAAAAGCAGGAAACAAATACGAGGTCAAGCCTCAGTACTAAGAGAACAATAGAAACAACTAGCAAATCAGACAATGCAATATATCAATCGTGCAATGCATGAAAGGGCTACCAAGAAACATCGGTAGGCAAGGCACAACGACTCAGCTGTGCAATAAATCTCAATCATCAATCAGAATCCAAATCACAGCAACTCAGCTGGCTATCACAACTTAGTGACGACATTGGATTCTTAGCACGGCGACTCAGCCGGCACATCGCGACTCAGCGATCATCGGTATTCAAAGAACGTAGGCTCAATATGGAATGCGTGAATTCATATCAATATCATGCTTATCAATGCATAACAATTCACACACATATAACAAATTTAAGCACCAAATCATTCAACAAGCAATACACAATTCACAACCGTTGAACCACGAAAAATATAAAGCAAAGCTGATAACAAAGCTGCTGAAATCAAGCTCCATTCGTACCTCTCTTCCTCAAACTACCTCAAAGCAACACAGCAAAATACGGCCTGCACAATTCTGATTTCCAACAAAGCGTAGCACTCAACAACCGAAACCTGCACGCTCAAATCCACTGCCAAAAATCAGTAGCTTCGCACTCGTCCCATCTCACTACAGCCTCTAAGATTGGTATGAAATGAAAGAGCTCTTCAAGAGGTTTCCAACGCTACCTCAAAAGTGAAAAACGGTGGCCCGAATCAACGGGAAATCGCCGGAGAAATTCACGGTGAACAGTAACCCGAGGGTTTGAAAGAACAGAGGAAGTCGGGAGAATAATTTCTAAGTATGGAGTCTGATCTAATAATTGAAGACCAACACTTCCAATTTAAAAACGCATGAAATCTGGTTAAATCAACCACCGACAGAAACAGATTCCTACATCGAATTCTAGCGCCAAACAGATTCCTCGAACAGCGCTTAAACCACCAGATTCCAGTGTTATCTACAAACGCTCGCGCACAATTCAAAAACGACAGCGTTCCAATAAAACAGATCTCAGCGCTCAACACATCGCTGGTCTCGCCTACTAATTCAAACGGCGTCGTATATGAGACATCTGGAACCAATACACACACGCTAACGCTAGAGCCAAAAGGACGTCGCATCGCTCCAAACAGATCTCTCACAACACAACGCTAGCTCTCAACGCTGGACAGATCTCTTCGCGCCTAAACAAACGACGACGTATCCACTTATCAAAACGGCGTGGCGCAACGAGAACAGATCTCACCTCAAACCACAACGTTCGAACGCTCGACACCAGATGTCAACTCCCACATGTTGACCAACACGTGTCACCCTCTCACGCGCAAGCGCTAAGGCTACTAGATCTCTACACGCGAAACCAGATCTCTCGCTTCTTCCAAAAGCGTTGACCATCGTTGACGTCCGAAATCGCGAAAGAACAGCGCATTCACTTCCGTCCCATTCTCGACCATCCAGACCTCACCAAAACGATGGCGTTTTGCCTTCTTCTCGCGGAAATTCACGCTACACTCGGGGGATCAAATTTCACTCGAAATTTCGCTAATTCGACCTCAAAACTCAACCAGATTTCACCCGATAAACCCGAACTAAAATCTGGAAAACTCAAACTAGAGATCTGAATTTCTCAAATCAGATTTCACCAAAAATCCGAAATTCCAGAATTCGAAAATCTCAATTCTCGTGACTAATCTAATCCAAAATCTGATTAATCACTAATCTTAAAATCTGATTCCTCACATTCTCCCCACCTTAAGAGATTTCGTCCTCGAAATCAAAGGTAAACACAGGGAAAACTCAATCAAAGATACCAAGTCAAGCAAAATCAGCTATTCAAACTCGAAGCAAAATTCAAAAGTTACCTGGAATTTGCACAATCAGCGCTCAAACAGATGAGGCCAGTCTTGCCTAATCTTCTCTTCAACCTCCCAGGTAGCTTCTTCTCGGCCATGCTTGCTCCATTGGACCATCACCAACGGAATTATCTTTTTCCTCAGCTGTTTCTCCTTTCTATCCAGGATCTTCACTGGATATTCAACGTAGCTCAAAGCAGAATCCAGCTCAACTTCATCGGTTCTCAAAACGTGGGACGGATCTGGCTCATATTTTCTCAACATAGACACATGAAAGACATCATGCATCGCTGCTAACTCCTAGGGCAGCCTCAATCTATAAGCCAACTGTCCAATACGCTCAACAATTTCAAAAGGACCAACGAATCTAGTAGCCAATTTTCCTTTAAATCTGAATCTCATCACGCTCTGAAAGGATAAACTTTGAGAAACACACGATCGCCAACCTCAAACTCTAACGGTCGACGTCTTCTGTTAGCATAGCTAGAGAAGCGGTCTTGAGCAGCTTTCATTCTACTTCGAATCAAATCAACCTGATCTTTCATGTGTGCACAAACTCAGGGGTAGAAAGCTGTCTCTCACCAACTTCTTCCCAACAGATCGGAGATCTGCACTTGCGACCATACAACGCTTCAAACGGAGCCATCCTGATAGTGACTTGGTAGCTGTTGTTATACGAAAACTCAACTAAGGACAAGGAATCCTGCCAGCCACCGCTGAAATCCATCACCACTGCTCGCAACATATCCTCTAAAGTCTGAATGGTCCACTCAGACTGACCATCTATCTGCGGGTGATAGGCTGTACTCATAGCCAAACTCGAACCCATCGTTGTTTGCAGACTCTTCCAAAAACGAGAAGTGAACTTTATCGGACACTATCAAAACCGGAACTCCATGCAATCTAACACATGGTCGATGTACAACTTCGCCATTTTCTTCATCGAGCACCTCACATCGAATGAAATGGGCTGACTTCGAAAGTCTATCAATCACCACCCAAATCGCATCACATCCCCTACTCGATCAAGGTAGATTAGTCACAAAATCCATGGCGATGTGCTCCCAATTCCATTGGGGCACCTCCAAACTCTATAACAATCCACCAGGTCTCATCCTCTCCGCCTTGACCTGCTGGCAATTCAGACATCTAGCCACAAAACCAGAGATGTCGCAATTCATACCTGCCCACCAATAGTGAGACTTCAAGGCATGGTACATCTTTCTCTCTCCCGGATGCACACTGTTTCGACTACAATGCGCTTCATTCAGAATGGTCTTTTTCAAATCGACCAAGTTCGAAACCACCAATCTTCCTCTAAATCACAGGCATCCATCAGAAGTAACAGAGAGATCATCAAGACTGACCACTTCGGGCTTTAATCTTCAACTCATGAATGTACGGATCAGTCCTCTGCGCTTCCCTGATGTCACTAACAATCTGCAGTTCTACCTGAATCGAAGAAACCATGAAGTACTGATCAACCGGCTGAAATTTCCAACCAGTAGTACTCAACTTCTCATAGACTTTCGAAACACTCAAAAACGAAAGCATCGGAGGCTAGGTCTTCCTACTCAAGGCATCGGCAACCGAGTTCATCCGCCCAGGCTGATACTGAATCTCATAGTTAAAGTCTTTGAGCAATTCCATCCAGCGTTGTTTCCTCATGTTCAAATCAGACTGCGTGAAGATATACTTCAGGCTCTTGTGGTCGGTGTACACCACAAATTCTTCACCATATAGATAATGCCGCCAAATCTTCAAGGAAAACACTATCACAGCCAATTCCAAATCGTGAACAGGGTACCTCATCTCGTGAGGCTTCAACTGTCGAGACGCATAGGCAATCACGTACCCGTTCTGCATCAGAACACATCCCAAACCATTGAGAGAAGCATCGGAGCACACCACGAATCCTTCCGATCCAGACGGTAGAGCCAAAACAGGAGCAGTAGTCAACTTCTCCTTCAACGTCTGAAAACTGTACTCGCATTCATCAGTCCAAACGAACTTCCGATCCTTATGAGTCAATTGAGTCATAGGTTTGGCTATCGAAGAGAACTTCTCGATAAAACGTCTATAATATCCAGCCAATCCCAAAAAGCTACAAATCTAGGAAACGTTCCTATGTCTCTCCCAGTTAAGAACTGCTACGACCTTACTCGGATCTACCGAAATCCCTTGTGCTGAAATCACATGACCCAAAAAGATAATCTGATCAAGCCAAAATTCGCACTTGCTGAACTTAGCGTACAACTGCGAGTCTCTCAATCTCTGCAACACCAATCTCAGATGTTCCTTATGCTCTCTCAAACTCTTCGAATACAATAGGATCAATAAGTAAATAGGAGTTCAGGAGGGGGGGGGTTGAATGAACTCCTTAGATTTTTGAAATCTTTTAAAATGTTTTGCAAGCTCTGATTAACTTAAGCCCGAGTTACCAGACTTAAGGTATCTCAGTTTTATGCAAGTTTCTCGGTTAACTTGAAAAGTGCAGAATAAAACCGATTAACTTGTGAACAGTGAATAACAAGCAATATGTAAGTGCGTAAAGTAAAAGATAAGGGTTCAGAGATTTGTTTCTGGAAGTTCAGATATTAAAATCCTACGTCTCCCCTTCTTCCTCCTCAGAAGGTATCACTAGAAGATTTGATGAAAGTAGGCCTTCTACAAACACCCGATCCCACAGCCAGCAGCTATGAGAACTCCTAGTATTTCACAACACTCCACGCAGACGCAGGTGCTGGTTTTACAACACTTGTATGTTTTTCGAACTTCTTCACAAAGACAGTTCGTTACAGACTCAATAGAATATGACAATGAATACACGATGTGAATACTGTAAAATCCTCTGGTTTCTTAAACAAAGAAACTCGATTCAAAGACTGAACCAGAGGATGACTTGAAGATATTTCAGTGAATAACAAAGGTTGTATTCTTCAAGTCTTTGAGCTTCGTAAAGATGAATGCAAGTAAATCTCGTGATACTAATTTGACAGCGTGACCGCAATAGAATATTAGCGATGGATGATTTCTTCAATCCAGCTCCTGGTATTTATAGGCTTCGTTTGCAACGGTCATAAATGCTTCAAATGAAATAATCCCATTTGAATCACTGTCAACTTTGTACGCCATAATCACTGCTCCACTACAAGGTAAAATTGCTCATTGACAGAGCCAATTTGTCTTCTTTCCATTTCTGTGCAAGCATTGAAAAACGGCCTCTGTACATCGTACTATTTACCCAAAATAATACGTACCTTGTTTCCTTAATTCCAGGCAATTGTACGATCCTGATGATCTTTTCCATTTTGAGTATTCGATCGTATTTGAAACAATTTAAACTTGCGCCTGAAATAACTTTGACAACCAGATCCAATTTTCTTCATCGTGGTTTCAAATCTTGCGACTGGAAAATACTTCCAAGTATGCATCGACTGGATTTCCATGTGCGATTTTCCAGCACCTGATTCTTTATATAACTCAACGACTGGTTTCTAGCGCGAAGTCAAAACGCTGTCGTATCAACTTATTCAAGCGACATCGTTTTGTCATCGCTATCCTCAAATACCAACGACTGGTTCTTTTTTTTTAAAAAGGCTATCGACTGGTTAGTTAAAACGCTGACGTTTTAACTTATCCATACGACATCGTTTTTTAAACACCTCGACTGGTTAAATAACTCACTGTAGCTCTCGTCTGGTTTCAATACGGTGTCGCTTCAACTTGCTTAAACGCTGTCGTTTTGCACACGCTACCATTTGACTTCTTCCATCTGATTTATGAAGACACTGTAGTCTGCGTCTGGTTTACCAATACTATCCTGCGACTGATTCCAAAAGAACTGTACACTGCGTCTGGATTTTCAAACTACTGTACACTGCATCTGGATCTTCAAACTACTGTACACTGCGTCTGGATTACCAAAACATTATCTCTCGTCTGTTTATGTAACACGTCGACTAACACAAGATACTGTAGCTCTCTACTGGATACTTAACGTCTGAATAAACAAATCACTGTAGCTTGCAACTGATTCGATACCAAGGATAAATTAACTGTAGCTCTCGACTGTATAACCCATCGACTGATTGATCACACCTATGTAGGTAACAACTGGTTTCACCTCACAACTGATCTACTGTAGCTACGTCTGGATAAGCCTGTCGACTGGATTCTTGCTAATTGACAACGTCTGATTATTCAAGAATAACTTGTCCTATTTTGTTATCACCAAAACTATAAATTTTATCCTAACAATTTCCCCCTTTTTGGTGATGACAAAACTTAGCAGCCGATAAAAATAAATTTGCAAAGTAAATTGCACAACGACTGCTGAAGACAAATTTTCATTAACTGAGAGAATGGTACAAAAGATTTGTACAAGAAACTAATGTCCTCTTCTCCTTAGTCTTCTTAGTCTCTTTTCCCTTTCCCTTTCTCTTTCCCGTCTATCTGCCTGTCTATCTGCCTCTCGAACCATTTCCGCAGCCTCTTCCACATTGATAACACGTCCATGGCCTAAACTTCTTTCACCTTGGTTAGCCTGAGTAGGTAAAGGGCGGCGTTCCACACGAACAGGCGGCGGGCGGCGGCTGCTACTGCCTATTTCCCCCTTTTTGGCATCACCGCCTCTTATGTAATCGGCGATGTCACCAATTTGGGTGGAAAGGCTAAGAATATTTGCTGCTATTTTTGATTGAAATTCTAACTGGTCATTCCGGATAGCAGCTATTTGCCCGTCCAATAAAAGAAATTTTGCATCAATCGCATTGAACCTACTTCTGTCTACCAGTGAATTTGTCTCAGCAGAAACACCTTGGGCCAAAACAACTTTCTTCAATTCATTTAAACGAAGCATTTGAACATCATCTTGAGTTTGGCCTTCTTGTCTCGCACTCTATATAAGACTACGTAAGTAGTCATTTTGGTGTCCCAAAGAGGTTTGAAGACTGTGCTCAACAGTGCGGAGTCTGGATAAAATGTCATGATGCGCAGTGTCCACACTCTGGGATATAGAAGCCTGCAGAGCATTCAGTAGAAAGGAAAGATCAACATTAGCAGCTGGAAGATAAGACTGAGCCTCTGCAGTGTTATCCAGGTTAATATCAGCGGAATCAAAATGCACTGGAGAGTCAGAAGAAGAGCTAGTAGAATCTTGACTTTGAAGCGGATGCGGAGGGGATTTTGGACCTTCAACAAAATAGAGGTTCTCCTCCTGTGAAGTAGGAGAGACAACTAGCCCTAGAGTAAAAGAATCATCAGGGGGAGAAGGAGAGCAATACACTGTAGAACCATCGGATGAATCTGAATCAATCTCTGGACTACCCTGTGTACGAGAACTACTGAAATATGCAACAAAAGTATCGATATTTACACCCTGCTCAAAATCATCGAGAAGATAGTCTGGGATCCTTTCAACTCCTAAATTATATACAACAATATCTTTGCAGACAGATCGCAAACAACCAAACATGTGGTACCTTACAACATCTGTACAAACTCGTGCCCAGCCCCAAGTTTTGACCAAAGACGTGGCGGCACCCCAATATTGGAACGGTTCAATCACACATCCATGTGGAACAAAATCTTCTTCAACCACACTTTCTGGCACTTGTCTCTTATTTACAAACAATGAGAGTTTGCAGCTACTCCTCAAAAACTCAGAGCCTTGAATAGGTGTCCACAAACCATCGATTTGCACCATTGGTCGCACCCAGCATTTTGATTTTGCCTGAGAGAAGAACTGGGCAAGTACAGCACCACTACATATAGATGTATCAAGATACGTCGAAGTGCACGGTTGCTCTATAGGTAGGCCATTTTCTTTCTGCTGTGTAACAAGAACTTCGAGAGATTTCGAGTGGGCAACAGACAAAATATCAATTATTTGAGATGTTGTTGTTGTGCACGGCTGCCCAGAAACAAGATATTTCTGATGTGATTCCAAAAATTTCCTAAGCAGCATCTCCCGATATTTCGCCAAAATGTATAACCTTCTCTTGACCGCAGTTTCGAGAGAATCAGTACCAGCCCATTCCAACATCAACTTTTCTTTTTCTTTCAAAGCGTTCAAACCATCAACATCAGGTAACTTATTTAAAGAAAAATAATGAAAGAATTGAACGACATCTTCCATAACCTGGTCTCGGAGTCTGACTAAAAACTCTACATCTCCACAAATCAATTCGACAGATTCGCGAGCAGGATTCCTTTGACTGGTTCATCTTCGACTAGGGGTTCCTTCCCTTTGTCATGTATGGAGATCCTAGGAAGGCTGGCGTAGTACACATCTCGTTCTTGTACTTCTTGGATATTGATGGACTCGCCAAGCCTGATTTTTGTGATCTCCGCTGCAGTGACGGAAGGCAGCACTGTGTCCTCAGAAATTTGAATCAAGAGATCATCAAGTGACATGAGCTCTTCATGATGATGCTTGCTGCTGCTAGCTTCCTCACCAGTCTTAGCAACATCAAAAATGATTTCCTCCTCGGAATCTTGCTTCTCTTGCCCCGTAGTCGCAAATTCCTCATTGAAGGCCCTATCAAACCAAGTTTCAATATTATCATCTTGTGTTCTAGTAGCTGTGTCCAGTTGAATCAAGATTTGTTCAATTATATCATCTGGATCAGCAGCTGGTTGCTCCTCACTAACCGGTATATCAGTACTTGTCTCCTGTACACCAGTCGCACTCTCCTCGACTGGCTCATCAACTACAAAGTCATCCTCCTGCTCCAGAACCAACCGCCTCTTTCGTGATTTTCTTTTTGGCACAGGAGGTAGCTCAGCTGGGACCTCAGCTGTTGGTTAAATGGATTGTAGCGGTACTGCCTCTAGGGCCATCGCAGCTGGTTTAACCTTTGTGGTGCGCTTCTTCTTGGCAATAGGAGCCACTTCAGTTTCACTGGCCGCTGGGCGCTTCTTTGACACAGGTTTCTTTACGGTTTTCTTCACCGGGGTAGAACCTGCGGCTTTCTCCATACCAATCTGTTCATTTATATGAACAAATCTGTGTACTGTTCTTTCAGTTAATACTCTGTGAATGGGAAATGGGTTGGATTCACCAAGATCCAAACCGGGCACCTTGCTCAACACTACACAGATCTGAATTGCGTAACCTTTAGCCTGCCGCGACCCGGGCGTGACCATTGCCTTCAAAACACCAAATACAAACTACCCCAATAAATTTTCACATCAAACGTGATGGCTGTCTTTAACATGAATCGCTAGCGGGTCACAGCATCGAACGACCCTGCTTTGACAAAGAGCGTCTTTGCCAGAATATCATGGAGAAGACGATATTTGATTTTCATTTCCTTTTTGAAACAGGAAATACTTACTTGTTCTTCGGATTCAGAAAACAAACTCCTCGCATCAAACACCAAGTCCTTAGGAACGTCTGACACATCGATTAAACCCTCAGTCGGAAGACCAAACGCCTTTGCAAACATTCCCTCAGAGATCTCAACATTTATGCCCCTAATGGTGCTGACCACCACTCCGTCTTCTCGAACGGACCCATTTTCGAAAAACTCTAGCAGTGCAGCCTCATAGTACACAGTTGGGCAACCCAAAAAATCTTTTAACCCCGTTGCGATGAGCAGCTCAAACATCTGTGTTATAGTGGCGTCGTTTATCCCAAATACGGAGTCGAAATCAACATGGTGGCTATTGCTGATCAATGAAGAGGCCATTTCTGATGAATATGAGATGAGAGATTTTCCTGAAAAGATGACTTGCGAAAGACTGCGCAGATAGAATACGAGAGTACTAGAGAACAAATTTGCAAGGTAAGAGAAGATGAACAGTATACCGTCATATATATATAGAATACGAAAAGGTAAAAGATTGGGAACGGTGTGGATGTGACTGTTGAAATGATGAAAAAAACACGTGTCAATCATCCAGTGGCACGTACTATTTTTGGAAATGATTTACAAATATTTTACCCGTATTGGAAAAAGAAAATATTTAAAAACACGCGCGCCAAAATTTAATAAGTCACAACTGCTGCGTCTGGTTTATTAACCTTGCAGCTGGAATTTTAATATATCGCCAGGTAGGCAAAATCTGGTCACAAATAAGTATAACTGTATATATGCAACGTCTGGGTGTCCAGACGCAACATATTCAGTCGACGTCACACTTAACAATCCAGATCTTGGTTCCCCCTGCGACTGGTACATACCTGCGACTGGTATACTGCGACTGGTACCTTGCGACTGGTACCTTGTGACTGGTA
The DNA here is from genome assembly GCA_001598015.1 of Dorcoceras hygrometricum. Lineage (NCBI taxonomy): Eukaryota > Viridiplantae > Streptophyta > Magnoliopsida > Lamiales > Gesneriaceae > Dorcoceras > Dorcoceras hygrometricum. The sequence continues at coordinate 118,574 of KQ994562.1, forward strand.
CCTTACGACTGGTATCTTGCAACTGGTATCTTGCGACTGGTATTCTCCAACGTAAGTTGCTTCCCTCGACTGGTAGTCTATTGTTCCCCCTGAACAAAAGACTTGCAGCTGAGGAAGACAACGGCGTTCAATCTGCAAATTTGTTAGCGCACAGACATATCATGGCAATTCAAGGAGACCTAATATGTTTCTAAAATAAGAAAACTTAGCGTCTGGCAGAGGTTTTGTGAAGATGTCTGCAACTTGTTGCTCCGTCGACACGTATTCCAACCGGACGTCCTTCTTTAGCACGTGGTCCCTTAAAAAGTGATGCCTGATATCGATGTGCTTGGTCCGTGAATGCAGCACAGGGTTCTGAGTGATTGCTATTGCACTGGTGTTGTCACAGAAAATAGGAGCTTCGGAAGCATCAATGCCGTAATCCTTCAATTGATGTTGAATCCAGAGGATTTGAGCGCAACAACTGCCAGCAGCAAGATACTCTGCTTCAGCTGTTGACATGGCAATTGATGTCTGCTTCTTACTAAACCAGGAGATCAATCGATCCCATGAGAATTGACACGTTCCACTGGTGCTTTTGCAATCAATCCTGCACCCTGCGTAGTCGGCATCACTATAACCGATTAGATGAAAGCCGGAGTCTTTGGGATACCAAAGACCCACGTTAGGAGTACCCTTAAAATATTTCAATATTCGCTTTACAGCAATGTAATGCGATTGCTTTGGCTCTGCTTGGAATCTAGCACACATACAGATAGCAAACATGATGTCTGGTCTGCTAGCAGTCAAATATAGCAAAGAGCCTATAATACCGCGATACAAAGATACCTCGATGGCAGTTCCAGCTTCATCTTTGTCGAGTTTGATTGTGGAGCTCATGGGAGTAGCTGTTGCTGAACTATTTTCCATTCCAAACTTCTTCAGCAGTTCTTTTGTATATTTTGCCTGGTTATTGAAAATTCCATTTTCCAGCTGGCGAACTTGTAAGCCCAAGAAAAATGTCAGCTCCCCCATCATGCTCATCTCGAATTTATCCTGCATCAACTTAGAAAATTTCTTAGCATAGTTTGGGTTAGTTGAACCAAAAATAATATCGTCAACGTAAATTTGAACAAGTAAGACATGGTCATCCTTAACAAATTTAAACAATTTTTTATCTACTGTGCCTATCGTGAATTGATGCTCAAGCAGGAATTTTGTGAGTGTATCTTACCAAGCTCTGGGGGCTTGTTTGAACCCATATAGAGCTTTATCCAGTTTGTAAACAAAGTCTGGATATGTATGATCTATGAATCCAGGAGGTTGTGCAACATACACTTCCTCTGTCAAGACACCATTTAGAAATGCACTCTTGACATCCATCTGAAAGACTTTGAAGTCTTTATATGCAGCATATGCAAGGAACATGCGAATGGCTTCTAATCTAGCTACTGGTGCAAATGTCTCATCAAAATCTATTCCTTCCATCTGTCTAAATCCTTGTGCAACCAGCCTAGCCTTATTTCTTGTTACTACACCATCTTCATTCAGTTTATTCCTAAAGACCCATCGTGTGCCTATGACTGAATGATTTTTAGGTCTAGGTACAAGTTGCCATACTTTATTACGTGCAAATTGCTTTAACTCTTCTTGCATAGCGTCTATCCAGCTTGGGTCAGATAAGGCCTCATCAATTATCTTAGGTTCTATATGAGAAAGAAAAGCAGCATCAAAATGATCGTAAGATAGCTGGCCTCGTGTGCGAACAGGGGATTGAATGTTACCTATGACTTGCTCAGGTGGATGATTTCTATTCCACCGAAGATCAAGTCCAATGGGATTTGCTCCTTGTTCACCCTGAGTTGTTGGCTGGATTGCAACTACTGGATCAGCAGACGCCAATTGAATTTGTTCGTTGTTGAGTTGTGCGACTGATTCCAGTTGGTGAGATGTGCTCGCGACTGGTTGATCAGCAGGTGATACCAATTGATGAGTTCTTGCGGCTGGTTCACCAGTCGGTGGTCTTGATGCTAATTGAGAAGTTGTAGCGACTGGTTGTCCAGCTGGTGGACTGGATACCAATTGAAAATTTCTTGCAGCTTGTTGTCCAGTCGTTGGTTGAGCATCGTCTGATTGTATATTATCTTGATTCTTCGACGCTTCTCCTCCAGCAGTTGGTGCACTTGTAATTCGATCCTGCGGCTGATCCACGTTTGTTAAATCAATAACGACTGGATTACCTGTTGGATCTTGTTGAATATTGTTGTGCGTTGTGACCACTGCTGGTTGTTCCCCCTCAGCTGATGTTCTTTGTACCATGTCATCGTCTGATTCCTCAAGGGATGTTGATTCCAGACGTGAACACAAATCGTGAAGGCTTGCAGCTGAATTTGACTTGAAGTTGGTTTCATCGAAAACCACATGAGCGGATTCCTCAACAGTTAAGCTTCTGCTGTTGAATACTCTATACGCCTTGCTCACTTCCGAGTAACCTAAAAATATTCCTGCATCAGATTTAGGTTCAAAGGCAGTTAGATGCTTCTTGCCATTGTTATGAATGAAGAACTTGCTTCCAAACACCCTGAAATAAGAAATATCAGGCTTATTGCTATTACAGATCTCATAGGGGGTTTTATCGTGCATCCTGTTAATCATTGATCTGTTCTGAGTGTAACACGCTGTGTTGACTGCTTCTGCCCAAAATTTTTGAGTAATGCCTGAATAAGCAATCATAGATCTAGCAGCTTCTTTTAAAGTGCGATTTCTCCTCTCAGCTAAACCATTTTGCTGAGGAGTTCTAGCTGCAGAAATCTATGTTGGGTAGCCACGGCGGATCCGGATCACGCCTCCCGGCGAGGCAGCGGAAGAAAAAAACATGCCGGGAGACGATCAATACAGTTAAAACGAACACAAATCTATGACATTCATAGGGCGTTTTAGATTGCTACCTTGCTGGCAACTCGTGCCTGGCTCCGACCAGTTTCTCGAGGAAACCGGAACTTCACGGTAGGCGGTGTAGATAACGTCAATCAGGTCCACGACCGGAGACGGGATTCCTTCGTCAGCCTGCACTAGAAGGCCTGACGAGATCGGCGCGAACGGATTCTACTCGTCAAGATTGGCCGGAAACAATTTTCCGGCGAAGAGAGGCGGCGGCGGCTTTTGAGGAGAGGAAGGGGCCGCGCTTGATGCTTAGGGTTAGGGTTAATGTTGTGTATCAAGTGTTTGATTAAGTCTAATCAAGTCTATATTAAATAGACAAGTAATAGGATTGGACCGGCCCAACGGGCCCAGGTCCAACGGAGGAACATTCGGTTCATCCCTATCACCGTGACTTCATCGTAACTCCGATCGCCGATCAGATCGGACCGATCGACTCAGTTTCCGAAACTGAGCACTATGATCTGAAAAACCATTTTTCAGAACCCCAGTGCAAAATGACCGTTTTTGGTCCTTTTAATCCATATATCCCGATCAGATCAACGACCATTGGTAAATCGAGAGTCGCTATAGATCCGATAGCTATGCGTACATCTTGGAGATCGAATAGTGACATCGCGAGTGTAACTAGGTAAACACATTTACCTAAAACACTTCTAGTACTTTGGCCAGAGATTTATACACTATTATCCCCTCAGATAGCATAGGATATCCACGCATGTCTGCGAGCGGTGAATCATCGACAACGATACATCGACTTCTACATGCATCGGGATCTCACCCAATCTCGCCGCCTAATGATCCCAAGCGAGTCGGCAAACGAGTCAAAGTGAGACACCTATCATGTAGAGTCTCAATGACGTTTCGAGTCGTGAGGACTAATCAGTACAACCAAGACCTCGGACTTATCCACTCGACAAATGGTAACCACTTGGAAAGTCCGAACGAGGGTAGTTCGATAGATCACCAGGTCACTATCTATCTGCATGCTCAGAACATCTCAATGTTCCCTACCAATGAAACATGGTACTTCGCATCGTAGATACTAGTCTCAATCTCGGGCGGCCTTATCCTCATTTTGACGGCCCAATAGACTAGGAACATGTTCAGAATACACAGTGACTATTAGATGTCTTTCATGATAGTCGTCATACCCACTATCACATCTAACATACACTTCAGTGTATTCTAGGTCTTTACTCAACGCAATTGTTAATCATCATACAACACAATGAAAGTAAAGAATGCCATATAAGTAAATGCGAATATCATATATAAAGATTATCATATACAAGAGTCTATAAACCCACACGCCACAAGTTGGCTAGTTGGGCATCTACTCTAACAATCTCCCACTTGCCCTAAAGCCAACTACTCATCAGACACAGTCCCATTGTTTCGCGATGTTTTTCAAACAACGGTCCAGGCAAGGGCTTCGTAAGTGGATCAGCAACGTTGTCCGCAGAGGCGACTCTCTCAACCGCTATGTCACCTCTAGCCACAATATCCCGGATTATGTGGTATTTCCACAGTATGTGTTTGGATCTTTGGTGAGACCTAGGCTACTTTGCTTGCGCAACGGCACCCGTGTTGTCGCAGTACACCGGGACTGGACCAACTCCATTAGGAATGACGCCCAACTCTTGGACGAAATTCCTTATCCAAACGGCCTCCTTAGCAGCAGCTGATGCTGCGATGTACTCAGCCTCAGTGGTTGAATCCGAGATGGTGTCTTGCTTGGAACTCTTCCAAAAGACAGAACCACCATTGAGCATGAATACAAATCCAGAGGTAGACTTCGAATCATCCACGTCACA